>JAQFVV010012429.1:6902066-7212066 GCA_028023455.1 Epiperipatus broadwayi | reverse complement strand
AATTTTTGAGACATGATGCAATGGATATTGGCAGATTTTTGTATGAATCCTGGTACCCTTATAAAAGAAATAAAAGCTGATTCCATCAATAGTGTAAATTGTAACAATTACTAGGTAGAGTTGTTCAGGAAATATAGTTATGTTTTTAGAAATAGGAATGAAACTTTTTTCTTTTTCCATAACTTGATCAACTCACACATTTTATGTGTAACAGACCTAGTCAGATGGGCAAAATGCTTCAATGGCTTCTTAATATGAGGCTTTGATGCAACAACCACAACCTGAGATACATTGTAATGTTAGAACATTACAGTGATGACCAAAAAACCCATAGCCGGAAAATGAATAGTAGTTTTTTTTAAAAAACTAACTAATTAATTAACTAAACCGGATTATACAATTGTAAAAATATATATTTTTAAATGTCTAGAAAACACAATTGTGGGTGATGTAAATGTTAAGTCACAAGTATTTGACCAGGTAGGCAGTTACTGAAGAGGGGAAAAAGCATAGCCCCGAGTCCTTGTATGCAGTATATAACATAAGACCATCTTTAAATGCCCATCAGTCTATTTCTAGTAGGGATCCTGAGAAAGGGGAGGGTGGACCAAGTTGCTGTCAGCCTATAAGACTCAAAACAATGAGAAACCCTAATATGTGATTATAACTTGGGCGTCTTATTGTTAGTATTATGCTTGAACAGAAAGGACACCAGTGAATGTGGAAATGTTTCTCATTCCTGCCATGTTGGACCCAAAAGTGGGCATTAAAGCTGCACATCACTTGTGAATGGGTCTATGAAATATATCAGCATGCTAATACACACAAAAAAAACACACATGAATATGGACGTAAAGCTTAAGAATAAAATAAGTTTAAACCCTTATTTTATTCTCATCTCCTGGCCCTGGTGGTATGTATCATTTATTTATATGGTACAAATATATTGGCATTCAGTAAGATATTTAAAAGCTAAGAAAAAAAAAGTAAATTTAGTGATCTTTTAAAAGGAAAACATTTTAGATTTTTTTTCTGATTAGTATAATCTATTTTTTTAAAACGTATAATGAAAGTTAAAATTGTCGTTCATATTTTTTTTTATCTAATTAAAAAATAAAAGTGAAAATTGAAAAGAACAAAAGACACAAATTACTAATCCAGATAAGCTAAAAGAAAAATATTTTAGCTAATTAAAGATGGCAGAATTATGCTAAAAAATAAGGACTTTGCAACTGAAAAATATAAAAGAATGCACAAGATTACCAATGTGTATTTTTGGCAAACAAAAGATATGTGCAGAAGTCTGAAAACTGGACTCCAAATATAAAAAGGAAGAGACCACCAGTTAGATCAACATCTTGGATTGTCTGTTTTTCTTTTGGCTGGTCCTAGATCACGGAATCCAGAACCACTCTATGATGAAATAATTCTTCATGTGGGAGTGGACTGAAGCTTTTGACATCATTCATCATAAAGACCATCAAACCCAGAAAAGCTTTCATGACTAGCCTTTAGAACCAGGACCAAGAACAAGTTAAAAACGATGGCTGAGCTCATTCTCTCACAAAAATAAAAACTATGCATAGTAATCTACAATCTTCTTGCTAAACTTACCGGTAAGATAAGGTTAACTATTCCTGATTATGAGAAAATTAAGCGTTTGCAAGCAATTCTTAAAAATAAGCTTAAAATAATCTCAATAAAGACTTTAAATTTTATTATTCAAGAGACTCTTGTTTACCTAAGAACTTTAACTGTTTTTTTTATTAATTGATTCATTATTTGTATTAGCATGTGTTCTCTCCAGTTTTAATTAATTAGGAATTTGTCTTTAAACATTTTAATTTGTTAGAATAAAATAGTTATTTCTAATACCAACTTTTCCTTGTACATTATTGATGATTATTATTAAATTTATTAATATTAGTTTAGTAAGATTTGAAAATATAATTTACCATTGCCAATATGTGTTGACTAAGCTTCAGGAATAATAATAATATCTAGAAAATAACTCTAGCTATGGTAAAATATGATACTGATTTTTTTAAAAGCATTTTTCTTTTTAATTTTCAAGACGTGATGTGATGGATTTCGGCATTTTTATATGAATCCTGGCATCCTTATAAAAGAAATAAAAGCTGATTCTGTCAATAGAGTGAATTGTAATGATTACTAGGTAGAGTTGATCAGGAAATATAGTTATGTTTTTAGAAATAGGAATGAAACTTTCTTCTTTTTCCATAACTTGATCAACTCACACATTTTATGTGTAACAGACCTAGTCAGACTGGCAAAACGCTTCAATACATTCCATTGAATGTTAATATCAGTAACACATAAATGTATATATGGATCCAAAATATATGTTCATACCTGTTATTCCTGAAAATCTTTGCTTTAATACATATATAATCTCAAATGTTACACTCACTCACATACACACATACGAATATATATATATATATAACTGTGGAATAAACTCTACAATAAGCAAAATGCCAATATATAAAAATATATAATAACTATATCTGCTATCCTGAATAACATTTACAATCAAATTTTTAAAAAGCATTATATATTTATTTAATTTTTGGTTTTATCAGTGCATTTTTCTTTTTAGTTCTGTCATATCTCAACCGTTCATCAGCATTCAGGAATCATAGTTGTAATAGATCTCTTTCTTATGAGTGGCAAAGGTTATATCCTATTGTAATCATGGTTTTTATTTTATAGTTAAAAAAAGAAATAGTTATATAATATATGTATATGATTTTTCATAAAAAAAAAGCTGTGCATATTGGTGAAATTATTTGTTAAGCAGTCTCATCTGAAATCAATGTTTTTTTTAAATCACTGTTTTTTATATTTTATCATCTTATATTTTGAAACTGACAAAAATATTTTTAAAATAAAGATTCATAACAGTAGTTCTCTGAAAAATGTGTAGAATAAAAATTAATATTTCACTTTGATTGAAACTCACCTTTTTTAGAGTTTGGCCAAAGGGATTTAGAAGATTGATTTATTTTTAAAAAATATAATAATGTGTGTATTCTTTTAAATCTTCGTTACTTTTATCAGTTATTTCAAGATCAATGATTGGAAAATATAAAAATATTCTATTTCATTAATATTTTTTTTTCTATAAAATTTAATTTAATTTTTTGAAAAAAGTCTGAATTTGTTCTAAAAATTTAAAACAATTTTAAAATATGAAAATAAAAATAAAATAGTAATTTTTTTTTTGAATACGAATTTGAATGCTGATAGTATTTTTGTCAGATTAAATTATTTTTATTTACATATAGATAGTTTTCTTAAAATTTTTATATAAACATCTTTTATATTCAGCAAGGTTCTCTCACATTCAAATATATGTACAAAGACCATAGTAATAATAATAATGATGATGATGATGATGATAATGATGATGAAGATAATAATAATAATAATAATAATAATAATAATAGTTCCACAGAATACAGTCCATTTGTCTACAACCATGTTAATAAGCTCTAGTTTTTCATGTTTCAAAAGTACTATAAACCTAGATCTGGCACGGTAAAAATCTTATCAAACAGTATTATAAATCTAACTCTGGCAAGGTAAAAACCTTACTCCTGATATACTATTTTCAATTTCCAATGATCTGATAACTAATTAATAATTTTATGTTATGTTTTTTATTCAAAATTTCAATTAAAATCAAGTTACCCACCGATAATTTAGAAAACAATATGTTGACGAAGTCATCACATGATCAGAAAATCCGGCCACCAATAGTACCAGTTCAAAATTTCAAAGTTCATTCAAACATAATATTATTTTAAATTTTATTATAGTAACTTCTAATTTTTATTTGGGAAAAAAAAATCACTTTCAAGTTCCTCAGGAAGCAGTTCACTTGCTCACAAGCAAGTTAACAAGCTACGTTTTTTATGATTAAAAAGTATTTAAAATCTTAGGCTAATGAAGAAAAGAAACTTTCATATACTTTTTCAATTTCCAATCAGTTGAGGGAACTTCTAATTTTGTGTTATATTTTAAACTTAAATTTTTAATTTAAAATCTAATTACTTAATGACAATTTTTTTTAAAAAAGCCGTCACATGACAAGTGTCTGTCTATTATTACCAGTGCAATGTTTCAAAGTCCAAAGATCAGTGAAGCATATGCTTTTTATTTTTAATGTTATTGTATTAAATTTTGATCTTTGTTTAGTAATAAAAATTCGATCTCAAGTTCCCCAGAAATCAGTTCACTGGCTCACAACCAAGTTAACAAGTTCTGTTTTTTATGCTTATAAAGTATTCAAAACCTTAGGATAACAAATTAAAAAAAAACCCAACTAATAACTAACGTTATATATCTTTTCCAATTTCCACTCAATTGATAATTCATTTCCTATTTTGTGTTATATTTTTCATTCACATTTTCAATTTAAATCAAGTTACTAACGATAATGTTTTTTAAAAAAGACATTTTCAATGCCAAGCCTAATCACCTACCCACCTTTCATCATGTCTCCTATATCTGAACCATCTATCTGTGAAGCATATACTTAAACCCCATCAGCCTCATCTCTAACACAGCCAGACCCAGAGTTTGACCATCCTATCACAAAATCCAACTCATCAATTGCAACCAATTCTAATACAACTGTACCACAACCCTCTTCTCGAAATCTGGATTCTCTAACCATAGATCTTACACTTAAATCTCACCAAAAGCCTTACCCAGTCTCCATCTCTAACACAGCTAGATTCAGAGTCTGACCAACCTATCTACTTCAACAATTGCAACCAATTCTAACATAGCTGTATCACCACTCTTCTCTGAAATACTCATCTGTTCGAATGCGCCAGAAAACAGGCATAGCATAGTTCACAAAACTTCACCTTTATAAAAACAATTTCACCATGTCTCCTATCCATACCAACATACCCAACACACATCCCTAACAAAACCAAGAGAAACCTGATCACTAAAAAAAATCTGCACCTTAAAGAGTCAAAAATAACTAGTATTAATTTAATATCAATGTCCGCAGACTTTGCAAAAAATTGTCACACTTCCATGAAAATCACTAGTCCCTCACATATGTTACCCAGTTAACTCAACTATATGTAAAACTAAACCTCTTTTGCATGTGTAAATACAGCAATCCATAGCATGTAAAATTTATGTAATCTTGTGTAAATCAATAAATAAACTTTTACATATGTAAACTTACAATTACAGATTGCCAATATAATCACGGCAATCCAAGCTGTGTAACCCTCTTATAACTAATCCACTGCTTGTAAAAAAATCCTCCAGCCCTCGGTAAATCAATAAATCAACTTTTACATATGTAAACCTACAATCATGGATTGCTCATGTAACCAAAGCAATCCAAGTTATGTAAAACCCTTTTAATTAATTCACATCATAAAACTTTTTTAGTAATCTTTGTGTAAATCTATCAAGTTTTACATACATAGATCTACACCTATGGTTTGTCTACATAACCACAGCAATCCAAGCTATGTAAAACCCTTGTTACTAATCCACAGCATGTAAAAATTTCTGTAATCTCATGTAAACCTACAACTCATGTAAACCTACAACTGCAGATTGCCCAACAATCCAAATTATGTAAAACCCTTGCAACTAATCCACAATATGGAAAAATTTATGTGTAAATGAATAAATCAACTTTTATATATGTAAACCTACAATTGTGGATTGCCCATGTAAACACAACAATCCAAGCTAGGTAAAACCCTTGTAACTTTCTAAAATAAATAAAGCTTATCATTGAAACAATAGTAGTAGTAGTAGTAGTGGTAGTGGTGGTAGTAGCTTAAGTAGTAGTAGTAGTAGTAGTAGTAGTAGTAGTAGTAGTAGTAATAATAATAATTAATAATAATAATAATAATAATAATAATAATAATAATAATACTTCTGTAAAAAGCAGTCCATTTGTTTATAACCGTGTGAAGAAGCTCAAGTTTTTCATGCTCCAAATGTACTCAAAATCTAACTCTGACAAGGTAAAATTTTACCCTGATAATTCTGTTTCAGTTTCCAATGAATTGATAACTAATTAATAATTTTATGTTACATTTTTCATTCAAATTTTCAGTTAAAATCTAATTACTTAACGATAATTTAAAAAAAAAGTCACCACAAGACCAGTGTCTGTCAACAGTAATACGAGCACAAAACCCAAAGGGCAGTCAAACGTACACTTATTTTTAATGTTATTGTAATAATTTTGAACGTTGTTTAGTAATAAAAATTTAACCTCAAGTTTCCCAGAAATCAGTTCACTTGCTCACAACCAAGCTAACAAGCTTTTTTTTTTTATGCTTATAAAATACTCAAAACCTTAGCATAATAAGGTAAAAAAACAACTAACTAATGTTATACACATTTTTCAATTTCCAATCAAATGATAAAATTTCCAATTTTGTGTTATATTTTCATTCAAATGTTCAATTTAAATCAAGTTACTAACAATAATTTCAACAAATATAACACATTTCCATTATCAATACTGAGCCTAACCACCAACCCATCTTTCACTATGTATACCTATGTCTGAACCTTCTATCTATAAATCTCACACTTAAACCACAACCAAGGCTTCTCTCAGCCTCACCTCTAATACAGCCAAATTCAGAGCCAGTCTGATCATCTTACTATGTCATCAATTGCAACCAATTCTAATATAGCTGTACAACTATCTTCCTCTGGAAATCTGGACCAAACCTCATTAAAAGTCTTACCCAATCTTCATCTCTACCACACAGCCAAATCTAGAGTTGACCAACCTATCCAATTCAACAATTGCAACCAATTCTAACATAGCTGTATCATCACACCTCTCTGGAATACTCATCTATTCAAATGCACCAGAAAACAAGCATAGCGTAGTTAATAAAACAACCTCACCATTTATGAAAACAATCCCATTATGCAACCTTACCTATACAACACACCCTAACCCACATTCCCAATGGAATGAAGAGAAAACCTGATCACCCAAAGAAAATCTGGCATTGTAAAAAGTCAAAAATAAATGACATTGACTTAATACCAGTGTCTGAAAACATTACAGACAATTGCCGCACTCCCATGAAAATCACTAGCTTCTCATCTGTGTTACACAGGCATTCCAACCACATATAAAACTAAACCTGGTTTGCATGTGTAAATACAGCATTCCAGAACATGCAAAATTCATATAATCTTGTGTAAATCAATAAATAAACTTTTACATATGTAAACCTACAACTACAGATAGCACATGTAACCACAACAATTCAAGTTAAGTAAAACTCTTGTAAATAATCTACTGCTTGTAAAAATTCCACCAAACCTGGCTAAATTAGTAAATCAACTTTTACATACATAAACTAACATCTACTAATCACTTATGTAACCACAGCAATCTAAGCTATGTAAAACCCTTACAATTAATCCACAGCATGTAAAAATTTCTGTAATCTTATGTAAATCAATCTTTACATATGTACACCTACAGCCACAGATTGCTCATGTATACCACAGCAATACAAGCTATGTAAAATCCTTATAACTAATCCACAGCATGAAAAAATTTATGTGTAAACCAATAAAACAACTTTTATATATGTAAGTCTATAACTGTGGATTGCCCATGCAAACACAACAATCCAAGCTATGTAAAACTCTTGTAACTTTCTAAGATAAAACTTATCATTGAAACACAATAATAGTAATAACAACAACAACAACAACAACAACAATAACAATAATAATAATAATAATAATAATAATAATAATAATAATAATAATAATAATAATAATAATAATAAGAAGAAGAAGAAGAAGAAGAAGAAGAAGAAGAAGAAGAAGAAGAAGAAGAAGAAGAAGAAGAAGAAGAAGAAGAAGAAGAAGAAGAAGAAGAAGAAGAAGAAGAAGAAGAAGAAGAAGAAGAAGAAGAAGAAGAAGAAGAAGAAGAAGAAAGAAGAAGAAGAAGAAGAAGAAGAAGAAGAAGAAGAAGAAGAAGAAGAAGAAGAAGAAGAAGAAGAAGAAGAAGAAGAAGAAGAAGAAGAAGAAGAAGAAGAAGAAGAAGAAGAAGAAGAAGAAGAAGAAGAAGAAGAAGAAGAAGAAGAAGAAGAAGAAGAAGAAGAAGAAGAAGAAGAAGAAGAAGAAGAAGAAGAAGAAGAAGAAGAAGAAGAAGAAGAAGAAGAAGAAGAAGAAGAAGAAGAAGAAGAAGAAGAAGAAGAAGAAGAAGAAGAAGAAGAAGAAGAAGAAGAAGAAGAAGAAGAAGAAGAAGAAGAAGAAGAAGAAGAAGAAAAAAGAAGAAGAAAAGAAAGAAGAAGAAGAAGAAAAAGAAGAAGAAAAAAAGAAGGGTGAAAACTAAATTTTTTATATATATTTTAGAAATTAGTGATGGTCTTTAAAAAGAAGATTTAATAAGCTAAATTTTATATAAGAAGTAAAACCAATAGAATTCTTAAATAATGCCATATCTATGTAAATTACATCATCATCATAGTCAAAACTTAAATAAAATAATAGAATACTAGCAATATATTTATTGTCAAGATAACAGTCAAATTATATAATAAATTTGAATGTTGCCTTGACACTAGATTGCTGACAGTCTATTAGTAGTTTATTTAAAGATTGAGTTTGGTTATGCAATTTACACTTATGGTTATATAAAGAGTAAATATTAAAAAAAACAGGATATTTCAACATATTTTTCTTTTAAATTTCAACAATGATGTAATTGGGTATAACAAACTGAAATCATAATGTATAGTAGTGATATTTGTATGACTCACATACAAAGTTAAAATGGTACCACTTTTAATTTATTATCCTAGATTGTCTATGGCAAACTTATGGGACATGTGTGAAATGTGGCATGTAAGGCAATTTTAATGGCATGCATAAATGATATTACATTTATATTTTAGTATTATCATTTGTTAATAATTATTACAAAATTTAATTTTATGGGAGAGAAATTAATAAGAATTGTTATTTTCATTGCAGTAAAGCACTGTTTTGTAGAAGCTTCATGCCACTTTCACCAATGTATTTATATATGATGCAGCAATCATCAGCATACACCACAACATGTCAGCGGTATGCAAAGAAAGAAACAAGAGTATTATTTGTGCATAAGCATACTAAACGTATTACAGGTGCAGACAGTTTATGCTGTGGATGCATTTTAAAACTGTTATATCCGCACTTATGACTGTGCCAAAGTTATATCCACAAGTCTGACTGTGTGGATATCCAATAATGTTTGCTAATGTTCTCCAACGAATGGTCTATTCTGCAACTAATGCTCAGCTCTGCAACAAATGCTTCTACTCTGCAACTAATGCTCTGCTGATGCTTCTACTCTGCAACTAATGCTCTGCTCTGCAATGAATGCTTCTACTCTGCAACTAATGCTTCTACTCTGCAACTAATGCTTCTACTCTGCAACTAATGCTTCTCAATATCTCTGCTGTGGTCTCCCCATCTCTGTGGGCTCTTTCAGCTACACCTGTGGACTACATTTCCACTGGGTGCTGGTCATTAACTGTCAGCACTGACACGAGATATCTCCACTGGTGTTAAACTGATGTCTACTCTAATACTGCTTGACTCAACTGCCTTTTTCTGCGTAGTTGTTACACCGTCTTTTATTGCTTGCTGATAACTGTAGCAATTAATCCTTGTCCAATCAGGTAATGTCTTTTATCCAGAGATATTTGCAATCAGCAAATATATCTTGGAATTACCATCCACCATTATGTTACTTAACTTCCTCCATTATCAGCACGTGATCTACAACAACCACTCGAACAAATTCTAGTTTTTCTGGAGTGCACAAACACGTCTGCCATTTTACAAAAATGCTACACCTCCCTCCACTCCAGAAATACCCTTGTTGCAATTTCTTGATGTTTTCTTTTTCTATTCCTACTTGGCCGAAACATATTTCCTGATATTTCCAAACTTACAGCGTTGTTATATCACGTAGACTTGCTATTCACTTCCGTTATTAACGTTACTAACTGGGATTTCCATTTTCACCAGGTTTCTCTGTCTAACTTATTTGCTACTTACAGGTTCAAAATGTGACTGCGCCAATGTTATATCCGCACTTACAACTGTGCCAATGTTATATCTGCAAATCATACTGTGCGGTCAGCCAATAACGTTATACAATTCCCACGCTGTTCTTTTCCAATGAGTGCTCTCCAACGAATCAGTCTGCAATGAAGCTCTCAACGAATTGGTCTGCAATGAATGCTCTCCAATGAATTGGTCTGCAATGAATGCTCTCCAATGAATTTGTCTGCAATCTCTCTGCTGAATTGGTCTGCATCGAATGCTCTCCAACGAATTGGTCTGCAACAAAGCTCTCCAACGAAGCTCTCCAATGAATTGGTCTGCAATGAAGCTCTCCAATGAATGCTATCAATATCTCCACTGTGGTCTCTTTCAGCTATGCCCGTGAACTACATTTCCACTGGGCACTGATCATTAACCACTAGCACTGATGCGAGATATCTCTACTTAAATACTGCTTACTCAGTACTGCTTGACTGCTCTCTACTGCTCTCTATGTTACACTTCTAGATGTTACCCAGTCTTCTTATCACTCTCTGACAACTGCAATGATCAATCAATGCACTGACCAATAAGGTAATGTCTCTTATCTAGAAACATTTGTAATTAGCAAATATTTCTAGGAATTGTCGATTGCCATTACGTCAATGCACTAATTAAATTCCTCAGCTATCAGAGCATGATCTAAAAACAGCCTTATGAATAAATTCTAGTTTTTTCTGGAGTGCACAAACATGTCTGCCATTTTACAAAACACTACACACCTCCCTCCACTCCAGAAAAACCCCTGTTGCTAATGTTACTAATTGGGATTGACATTTTCACCCATTGCAGAGCAGAGTATTAGGTGCAGAGTAGAAACATTCATTGCAGAGCTGAGCATTAGTTGCAGAGTAGAAGCATTTGTTGCAGAATAGACCATTTGTTGGAGAACATTAGCGAACATTATTGGATAGCCGCACAGTCAGACTTGCGGATATAATATTGGCACAGTCATAAGTGTGGATATAACATTGGTGCAGTCGACAGGATTAATGTTATATCTGCACTTATGACTGTGCCAATGTTATATCCGCAAGTCTGACTGTGCGGCTATCCAATAATATTCGCTAATGTTCTCCAACGAATGGTCTATTCTGCAACGGATGCTTCTACTCTGCACTAATGCTCAGCTCTGCAATGAATGCTTCTACTCTGCAACTAATGCTCTGCTCTGCAACGAATGCTTCTACTCTGCAACTAATGCTCTGCTCTGCAACGAATGCTTCTAACCTGCAACTAATGCTCTGCTCTGCAATGAATGATTCTACTCTGCAACTAATGCTTCTACTCTGCAACTAATGCTTCTACTCTGCAACTAATGCTTCCCAATATCTCTGCTGTGGTCTCCCCATCTCTGTGGGCTCTTTCAGCTACATCAATGGACTACATTTCCACTGGGCACTGGTCATAATGACATGAGATATCTCCACTGGTGTTAAACCGATGTCTACTCTAATACTGCTTGTCTCAAACTGCCTTTTTCTGCATAGTTGTTACACCATATTTTATTGCTTGCTGATAACTGTAGCAATTAATCCTTATCCAATCAGGTAACGTCTTTTATCCAGAGATATTTGCAATCAGAAAATATCTCTTGGAATTACCATCCGCCATTACATTACTTAACTTCCTCCATTATCAGCGCGCGATTTACAACAACCACTCGAACAAATTCTAGTTTTTCTGGAGTGCACAAACACGTCTGCATTTTACAAAAATGCTACAAAAACAATTGTTATAATTATACATATAAAAAAATAAAATATATGTTTTACAAAGGAATTTGAAATATTTTTAATTTTTTGGGGAAATTTTTCTTGCTGTTTTATTTAGAATGGCCAATGTAAATAAAAAAAAAAAAAAAATTATCAAAATCAAGTAGTAGAGAACTCCAAGATTGATGGATAGAAGAATATGTCATGATAAAAAATGCATATGGGTTTGCTGCTTAGGAGCTCAGAAGAAGTTTGAGTGCCAGACTTGTAAGCATCAGAATCGATCCTGGAATCTCATGATCTCAAGATGGATACTCTAAGAATTATGCAAAACCATGCAGGGTAGATCATTATTAATATAAGCAAAAAAGTGATTTGAGTTTATGTTCTGGTATAATAGTATGCAAGCCTCATCATCAGCAAAACAGTTTTGAAATAAATCATAAATCTAATAAAAGTTAAAAAAACAAAACAAAAAGAATTTATTACATGGGCCATTATAGATAAAAATGTTCAGTCGATATCCCTAATTAAATACATTGTCAATCAATTAAATATAACTGACACTAATTAAATTGCCTGTAATATAACATCCATAGGAATTTTTTTTAGTGATAATGAATATCTAAAAGAAGCATGATTAAAATGCACACTGATTCTTTCAAAGAATTTAAAAATGGAAAAAGCATTAATCAAATAATAAAGATAAGCCACCAGCAAAAAATAGATATAAAATCTTCTGATAGCATTTCTTTTTTATCTTGATGAGACTACTGATATATATATATATATATAATTTTGCTAATTTTATTTGTTATTGTATTGGGAACATTATCAAAGAAGAATTAATCAGTATATTATCATTTATCATCAATGGTTTTCTATCCAATGGACATGACCAGAGAGCAGCACATCACCAATTTATCTATTTAGCACTCCATTCTCTTCATTGCCCAACTTTTCAATTCCACATATCTCTCCCCATCTCATATCATCCAGTAATGTCAAACTTTCCCATTGTTTCTTCTTGTTTTCAATCACCATTCTCTCCAACATCTTTCATTAAACTATCCTTTTTTTTAAATATATATCCAATCCAGTTTCTCTTTCCATTTCTAATTTTCTCCATCAATCTTCTTTGTTTATTTATGCATTTATTGGGAAAAAAAATAAACCTTTCCAAAACTACATCAGTAATAATTAATAATGCTTACTGTGTGATTGAATATAAAAATTGTTTTCTCACATTATTTATCAAATGTGTTGAACATACAATTCTGGGTTTTCAATGCATTATACCTGGACAGGTTTTAGTTAGCAAGATTAATGTTAAGATAGGAAGATATTATGAATCAATTTTATATCTGCACATTCTTTAAATAAATGCAAATTCTTGGAATTTTTATTAAATGAGGTAAACTCATCTTACAATAGTTTATTTATATAAAACAATGCGTTTTGGTTAAATCAAGAAAAAGTTCTTCAAAAATTTATTGAGTATTTTTTTTTTACTTAATGAGAATATCATTCAACAACATAATCAACTAATGGTGGTCGAGAGGGAAGCGGGTTCGCTTCCCAGCTGATGCTATGACACATGAGGAAAAAAAACGAATGGATATCGAATGGCTATCAAATTATTGGCTTTTTTTTTTTTTTTACTGATTTGTGCTTCCATATTCAATTGTAAAATGTTAATAAAATAGTCATTGTCACATTATTTAATCAATGCATTTGTAACTAAATTAGAAGATTTTAATAAATATGTTATTTTAAATTCTTAAAATATTTTCCAATGCAAAAAAGTTGCGAATGTAGAATCTCATCAGAAACTAAATCAAAATAAATTGATGCAAAAGTTTTCTACTGTCATTCAGTAACTCTTAACAAATATTCTTTAAAATTTAAACAGATCAGACAAAAAAAAACAAATTGCGTTTACTCGTGATTTAATATAAACACAAACTCGTGAAATACGTTTGGATTATATATTTATTAAGGGAACAAATTTACAATTGCATATACATGGTTATACCCTTGGTTGTTACTCTTGACTAGGTATAGCTTCTAATTGCTTTGTTACTATAAAAGGAAAGGACTTCAGGTGCTTTTATAGGTTTACCTACCACTTCCAACTAGATTCCGATATCTAGCCTTGTGAATAAGTATGGTGACACTTTAGTCTGTACTCTGCCATCTTGTCTTGCGTCTGATTTAGATTATAGCAGCTTCCACTGCTGAATATGAACTTGCTTCACTGCTTAACCGTATAGTGCATAATGGATATATTACCACTCAGCACTGATAGCTGTTGTCTCACCTTACCTTCAAATGGATTGATTATTTATAGTCAGATCGCCTTCCCTAATGACAACAATAAGATTCAGTGACCATCATAATTTATTGTCCAGTTCTTGCCATTGGACATAAAACATCTATTTGTATATATAGATTGGTCTGTGGAAATAAATATTCAGTTCAATCAAGATAAGATGGAATCTGAACCAATCCATTATTTGAAGGCAGAATAAGATATAACATTCCCTCCCACTGGATAAAATTAGGCTGGAAAACATAGTCATTCAGATGCTTTAGTGGAAATTTTTGCCACTTTCTGTATTCATCATGTTCTGTGACTTCATCAGCATGCCCAGTGTTTTCATTTGTAGAACTGGAATCTTTTAATTTTGGAGATTCATCATTGCTTTCTGATGACTCATCACTGTTGGCAGGTGGCTCTACACTGATCTCTGATGATTCTTTACTGATGGATGATAATTGTTCAATGATGGCTAAGGGTGTTATAATCCAATGTTGGTTGGTTTCTGTGTCTATGATTGTGCTGTTCATCAGCTGTTTGAATCACTATAGTTTTCTTGAACATACAGCATAGGATGTGAACACCTATGTGCTGTTTTGCACTTTTTTATTTCATTACATTTTAGTATTTGCACCCAATTTATTAACAACTACTTCTGGGATGACCCTTTTTGAATAAATTTTTGTGAGCTGGTTTACTTTAGTCACTGCAAAGCCTAAGTGAGAGAATCAATCACAGCTAATAAAATACTCATAAAATATTCTACTTACTAATTGACATAACCAGAGGCAGATATATAGTTTTATTAGAAATAGTAATCTTAATTCTTGCCTGACCCAATAGTAATATTTGATTGCCTTGATAATCAATGATGATTTTAGTGCTAGGTTGCAGCTGATATCTATTTTTCCTGTTAATGATATCCCATATCTTTTTTGACACAAATGGATACTGCAGATCTGGTGTTTAGTTTCATTGTTACTGGTGTGTCATTAATGATAATTTTCACTTTAAAGTAGATTCAGTGATTGCCTTGGTAATCAATGATTGTTTTAGTGCTAGGTTGAAGCTGATATCTATTTTTCCTGTTAATGATATCCCACATCTTTTTTGACACAAATGGATACTGCAGATCTGGTGTTCAGTTTCATTGTTTACTAGTGTGTCATTAATGATAATTTTCACCTTAAAGTAGATTCAGTGATTGCCTTGATAATCAATGATTGTTTTAGTGCTAGGTTGAAGCTGATATCTATTTTTTCTGTTAATCATATCCCACATCTTTTTTGACACAAATGGATACTGCAGAACTGGTGTTCAGTTTTATTGTTACTGGTGTGTCATTAATGATAATTTTCACTTGAAAGTAGATTCAATGCCAATGCCTTTCACATTGTTTATAATGGCATTTAGTTTATTCAATTTCAAATTATCTTTTTGGCTTTTTGAAATGGTCTTTTTTATTATGTCATAAGTGACTTGTTTTCTTTTAAAATAAGCAACTTCTGTGTGACTGACATGCTTTCAATATTTGCATAATGGTGTGTATTGATTCATCATATTTATAACACAGTTTATTATTCATCATTGCAAATTTATTCAAGCAGTTGTAATTATTGTCAGCTGGATAGTTGTTTGACCCATCTTTCTAACCAACAATTTTATTGCTATAGTACATTTTTCTTCAATGGGCTCACTTGACTCACTGTTGTTTTTGCTAGAATCACTTGAGAGACAACTAGACCAAAAATGATATCAATGTCTATTAAAAGCTTGACCCTATGCTTATAGTCTTTTATTTCACAAATAAACTGATCTCTCAGAACTTCATTGGGAAAGTCTTTAAAATCACATTTTAAGGCTAGCTTCCTGATATTATCTACAAAATCTCTAGCTTTCTTCTTTTATGTTCAGAAATTGAAGTGATATCTCTGCATTATTATTAAGAGTTTTGGGCAGAAAAAGTTTGTCAGTAGAGAGAATGGTTTGTCAAAATCAAAATAGCTGGAAGAACAGGAGTATCCTGGGCTTGAAGAATCTTGCATATATGAGATTCATTGACTGAGATGAGTGAGCTAATTTTAAATCAGGTTTTTTGCTTTGATTAGCCTGTTTATAGAAAAACACCAGATTTTTGTAGGTTGGTCAATTTTCAGAACAGGCAAGATTGAACTCATCTAATGAGCAAATATTAGCCATTCTGATTTTTCTTTTTCAGCTTTATTTTTTTTGACTTTAATAAGAATTAATGAGTAACCAACTACTCACGATCAAATTTTTTTTTCTATTGACATGCTAATAAGGTTAGCTGTCAATTTTTTAAGATTGAAGACAAAGATCTAATGATCCACAGGGACAAGACTGTCATTTTAAACTTTTTTCAAGCTGTGGGCAATTTTTTTTCCTGTTGTGTTTAGTGGTGATCTAATATAAACACAAACTCATGAAATATGTTTTAATGTATATTTATTAAAAGAGCAAATATACAATTGCATATTTACACTGTACATGGTTATACTTCTGCCTACTACTGATGACTAGATATAGGTTCATTAGAAAGAAGGTACTTAAGGTATCTTTATAAGTTTACCTACCATTTTCAGATGTACACTGACAGTCTGTCTTATGAGTAGATATGGTAACATTTCTGGATGTACTCTAACAGCTTATCTCATGTCTTGTTTAGTCCTTAGAAGCTTTCAGTCCTGAATATGGACATGTCTCCCTGCAGTAATTGTATAGTAGACAACAGGAATACTGCCATTCAGCTCTGACAGTTATTGCTGACCTTATCTTCAAATGGATTGATTACTTATGGACAGATCCCCTTTCCTAATAATTGCAAATGGATTCAGTGAGCATCATTAGCTATTGGATTTCTCTTGTCATTGAATATATGTTACCTGCTTGAATGTAGATTGGTTCATGGTGATGAATGCTCAATTCAATCAAGATAGAATCTGGACTATTTTATTATTTGAAGACAAGGTGTGATATAATAATATCCAATATAACATCAGTAAATAAATTCATTTTGAAAATTATTAAGTGATAAAATTTGTTTGACAAAGAATTGGAATTATTGATTTTCAATCAAATTTTTATAAACAAAATTTTTTTGATTTAAGATTTGGAAATGATCAATTGATTTTAATGCTGAAGAGGAAATATTAAAATCTTAATGTCATTCCCAAAACCTGCAGTTGTTAAAAACACTGACCTTAACTATATTATCAATTATGCATTCAAATCATCACTTTCATATATTAATTTTAATTAAATTTTAAGCATAGGAATACTAAGTAAGAAAAACTTCAGTGTAGATGTATCTTAAATTTTGCACTAATTGCTTTCAATATCTTGATTATGATATCATAATAACATTCTAATTTATTTAGGAAAAGTTTATCAATTTATATCAGATACTAATTTTATAAAAGATAGATTCAGAAATAGAACATCTTGCGAATGTGTTCTATTAAAAGTAACAAAATATAATTCTGATATAAAGATTAGCATCTAATGTACAACAGCAAAAATCGCATTCAAAAATTTATGTTTATGTCAATTTATCTTTGTAAAATTGTATACTAATTTTTAAAATTATTTTAATAAAATTCTACAAAAATATTTTTCTCTAATAAATAACTTTTTGGCATGTCAGTAATTTGATAAGTATTATTCATAAAATTTTGGCAAAGCGCAGTTAAAAAGATTAATCAGTACTGTTCTAGGTTATAAAGGTAATAAATCAGACACAAACACTTCATATTTATCTAAATAAATTTATTATTGTTATAATAATTGTGTGTTACAGGTGAAACTGGTAATATCTCAACTTTTCTAAATATTTTTATAAGTAAACAACTTTTGTGTAAAGAGTTGTATATAATACTTTAAAATTTTATGATGATTTTAAGATGGAGATATTGCATATTTAATATGTTTATATATATATAATTAATAAAACAAGACACAAATTGTGCAACTTGCCTTTAAGCTTGTGCTAAAATGTTGCACTTATAATTAAAGCTTGTTTGGAGCTAGTAGTAAGCTCCATCTAGTGAACATATATATTGTATCGGATCGATCCGCAGCACCAACTTACTTACACGTATATATGTTTTGGCTGGTTTCAAACTTCTTCATAATACATTTATAACCTTATTTAATTATAAATGTTATGTGAACAAACTGGCACATTCGAGCAAAATGGGAGATATTATTGTTAGCTTTAACTATCAACAATGGCTCATCTCGGCTGCTAGATTCAAACCCCTACTATCCAAACACTTTATTTGTTTTGAAATAAACCCCAGGGTGCCAGCTAGTCTCAGACTAATGTATTTAGTCAATAGGCTCATAATCCAGCACTCAAAACGATCCCAAAACTAGCCCAGTCTAATTTTAACCAATAATAAAATATAGAAAAAAGAATTGGTCAAAAGAGATGGATAAAAAGAAATTGATAAAAAGAATTGACCTACAAATAAAGTATAAGTTTAAAGACCATTTATTTTAATTAACATTAACTAAGTTTAAATATTTTCTAAATCTAATATAACACACGCACATTTTAATTTAACATAATATAATATGTCTTATGAGAAAGCAAAATAATATTTGATATTGATAAATTATCTAACATTTGCAAACATGCACATCAATAGTTAATTTTATGCAAGCTTAAGAGTTCAAATTACTTGTTTCTGTAGGATTTACGAATTATAACAGTGGCTACTATATGTAAATGAGAATACTAAAATGTTTTACGTAGGATTTTTGGAACGTGGATATTGCTTGTTGTTAGCTGCTTCTGATGGAGTATATCTAACCGGTTAGATTTGACATTTCTTGAGGAAATTTGATGCTAATCTGTTGGTTTTATTTTTGGAGACAGTAGAACATTGACAGAGGATTTCTGAGTTGTTATGCAGATATTATTTCACAGGCAGGTTTTGATGATCTTGTTGGACTAAAGAGCTGGAGTAAGAGTGTATATTCCCAAAAGCTGCTCAGCACTGCATTTCTGTTTCTGGATACATAATATAAACTGCACTGTTATTTGAATTGAAACAAGACTGACATGAAAACTAGGCTGAAACTGAAACTCCGATAAAAATCTGGCTATTTATATATGCAAAGTGTTTTTGTTTTAATATCCTCCAGCAATGTGGGTTGTCAAAATTCCTTTAGTAACTAATCCTTTGACAATGTGTTTTTGAAGATTGTTTAATCAGTAGTAGCCTTCATAAACATGTTGTATCTTTAATTAGTAGCCCACCGCTGTGTGTTTTTTTAAAATATAATTTCTTTTTAACTTTCATTTATATTTTTTAATATTATTCTAACACGCATACATTTATTTATACTCGCATGCACGCACATATATAATTTATTATAATAAGCTCGAATGAAAAGAGATTTATATTTTTTAAAGTTTAAATTATTTATTTTTATGAATACTAATTAAGAAAAACTTTACTTCCTTTTATAAAACTTTTAGTTTAACTTTCTAAAGAAAATCCCCTTCTCACTTTTAATCAATTATTTTCCAACTTTTATTTCAAACTTTTTTACAAAGATTTTTATTTTAATAATTTTTTTTAGACAAAATTATTTTATATACATGTGCCAATTTGGCCTTGGCACAATATATATATATGATATTTTTAATGAATGTTTTAGATAGAAATATTTTAATGTTTGGAGGTAACCATTAATAATTACTTAACTAGAAAGCATTCAACTAATGTAAACAAACTGCCTCTGAGCCAAGAGTTAAATTGAAAACTGACAGGCTGATTACACTCAAAAATGAGGATCCTCTTTTGAATGCTATTCTAGATATGATATAGGGATCAAAACACTGCAGTTTATTTATAGGTGTAAGAAATGAAAGTATAGCAAACTTTTCATTTTTTTCACTTACTGTAATACATCTCTCCAATGGTAGGCTTTATATTGTGATATAATATTTTTAAAAGATGTTTTAGAAGAAAATGTTTTAATGCATGGAGTTATACATTTATAATTACTCATTTAGAAAGCACTCAACTGAGAACTAAAGTTGATGAAAGCCAATTTCTCCCAAGTCTAGAATTAAAGTAAAGCCAGTTTTTTCACTCTAACTCTTGGCTTGGGGAAGTTGGCTTTCATTAGCTTTTGTTCTCACAAGAGTACATTCTAACTGAGTAATTATAAATGGATAACTCCACACATTAAAATATTTCTATATATATAAATTTTAGCAATTTGAAGACTTTTGGTATAAAAATGGGACATACAGATACTATCATTTGATGACATGATTTCAGATTCAATTTCAGTTTTTAATTGATGATTTGTATAGTTATACCAGTGCTGAAATTTACCTAGAATAAATACTTTAAAAATTCCATTAACCTGTCATGTAACACTAAAAAAATCTCTTGGTTGGAGATAATGCTAACATGCCTTTGGCTTTTTTTGCTCTCCTGAGGCCCCTAAATTGCTATTTTTCTGGTTTTGCATTCATTTGATGGTAAAAACTGGAATTAAAATATATATTGATTTATTAGTTAAAAAAATCTGCAGAGAAATTCTAATAAATGAACCAACAATGTCACTAATTGGTAGATTTTTACTACTCAGCTTTAACCATTTAACTGGTGGACATTTGTTTTGGTTTTACCTACTGATAATTTGAGTTATCATTTGACATTTGATTTTAATATCAAATCTTTATTCTAAATTATATTTCAATAAATTGGATTTCATTTGTTAAAAATATAATTTTACAAGTAAAACACATTTAAAAAAATAATATTTAAATTTTGTAAATATAGAAAACCTATTAAATTAAAATATATATGTTTGGGATTTTTTTTCTTAATGGATGATTATAAAAAAAGCTGGTACAGAGGCAAAACTCTTCATATAGTAGCACCACTCAGTGCAAGCCAGAGTAATCAATATTTGCAAGAAGATTTGTACATAAAATCCCTATCTAGTGCCTATTCATACAATATCTCCACACTAGTTTCAAGCTTGTGGCTTTCATAGATGAGGAGCCTTGGATCTGAGCACACTGCACCTAGATTTTAGGATCATGTGATCATGTGATGTTTGATGGTTTTAAAAGAAATTGAATAAACTCAATTTTTAAAACCAATACAAATTATTGTTAAGCATTCATAAAGCTATAAAATCGTATTTTAAAATTTTAAATTGCATTTATAATTATTAAAATATTACAAAAACTCTGTTTTACAATGTTTGGCAAAGTATTATCAATCGTAGTTTCCTTTTTACTGTTACTATAAATTTCTTAATACACATATTAAATAAAATATATTATGTGCAATCATGAAAATATTTTTTTTACAATAATTACTATATTAATATTTTATAAAAATAATCATAAACATTTAAATAAACTATGGAAAATATAAAATTGTTTTGCCAATTTCTTAGGACAATGAAAATGCTTTTAATTGTTTACCTGATTACATCATGACTAAAATTTACATAGATGAATACATAAAAAAATTTCACCAAACATTCAATAATTTTATACATGTATGCATATACTAAAACAGTGTTTCATTGACAAAACACATGAAATATGAAGAAAGAGCAATTGAAGAATAGAATAGTTACTGTTGTCAGTATAGAATCAGAGTATACTTAAATTGTTTAATATATAGGGTATATGAGCACAGACTTTCACATGACCCACCACTCATCACTCTATCTCATATCACTGATACACTTGAGCACATATATATTGAAAAGATAAATAATCACCAATACATATATATTTCATGCTAAACCAGCAATCATCAATTGGTCCAATTTAAATATCAGAAAACTTGTTGATATATAATATAATTTAATATAATATAAGGTAATTGGAAGCTGTAATATATGCTGAATTATATATATGTGTATATGTATATGTACTGATAGTATAAGACATGAATTAATTGTTGTTTGATGATAAGATAGTAGTTATAAGATAGAAACAAAGTGAATAAGAGCATATATAATGAATGCATATATATTTGTAAATAAAAAAAAAACAATATTTTCATGAGTTTATTTTTAGTGATGACCATTAGTTGAGTATATAAAGTTGCAAAACAATCCTTGTCACATGATACATTTTAAAAATGGCATCTTGGGAAGGTTCACATGTGAATGAAAATCAATTTAGTGATATTAAATTAAATTATATATCAACAGGTTATATTCTTTTAATTTATTTATAATTTATCAATTGATTAAAAATTTATAATTTTTTGACAACATTATGATCATATAAATTACTGAAAATTGACTGTAAGAAATGACATATATATGTGTGTGCACATGAAAAATAATTGATACAAAACTAATTAAAAAACAACAACAAAAAGGTTAAACATATTCAAAAATATATTCATTCAAAATTATAAAATATATTTCATTTTTGTTACTAAATATTTAAATAGAAGAAAATTACAAGTAATTTTTTTCTTTTTCTTTTATTTCTTAGGAATTAAGATTGTTTTAAAATTGACTAGATGGTTAATTAATATGATTAAGGATGTATTTTTAATGCAAAAAAAAGTAGATAAAATAATTCTTTTATAATACTATTATTAAAAGAGAATAAATCAAAAATAAATTGCTTAGATCAAACTTTTAGAGAAATAGACTATTTTAATAATAAAAAACAAAATGTTTTCAAATAAATTTAAATCCTATATTTATCCTACATTAAATAGAAATATTTTTTTAATGATTTTGGTAAGATTATTTAAAGAGAAAAACACTTTTACATTTATTTGTACTTAATTTGTAAAAATACGTCAACCCTTAAAGATAATAAAATTCTAGATAAAGATAAAGTTTGGTAAAAGAAGCTTGATAAAAGAGTATAAATAAGATTTTAAACAAAAAAAAAACAATGAAATTTTAGCTTGGCATGTAAGTGTACCAATTTTAATGCAAAATTATTACTTTAAAGTTCATTTTTAATAACAGAATGGAAAAGTAAAAAAAGAGTTAAATTTTCCTAATTTTCTGGTGACATTTAGCAGATAGTATCTGCCAGCAGCCTATATGAAATATAAAATGTAGCCAAATTTCACCATTAGATGCTAAGTGTGAATATGACTGCCGAAAAATGATTAATTCTTTATGATGTCTGCAATAAAACATAAAAGTGACCCTGATTTAAGCGTATGTCATCTGATGCTTTGACTATACTCAAATAGAAAAGAAATTATCATGGAAAAAAATTTGCTAGCAAATCAATTATGCAATTATATATTTATGGGCTGAAAATGTAAAGATATTTATATTTGTTATGAACTGTAAAAACTCTCAAATAAATCACAAAATGCTCTCTCTCTCAATAGATTTATATTTTAAAAATCAATTATGAAAAGTATTGCTTGTTGTTTAGAATTATGGTAATCCAGTATTTACCTTGCTATGACGTAATTAGCCTGAAGGCACACAACTGTAATTATCCGATATTTGCGTCGTCGGAAGAACACATGAACGTTGTCATGGCAACGAAGAGACTGACATGACTAATACTAGAGATTTGATTTTTTGTTACCTTGCTATGACATCATAAGCCTGAAGGCATACAGCTGTAATTATCCAATCTTTGCGTCGCCGGAAGAACACATGAAATGTTGTCATGGCAATGAAGACGCTGATATCTTAAAAATCGGGTGGTTAGAGTAGTATGCCTTCAGGCTAATGATGTCATAGCAAGGTAAATACTGGATATAGATAATCCTTGCTATGATGTAATTAGCCTGAAGGCACACAACTGTAATTATCCGATATTTGCGTCGTCGGAAGAATACATGAACATTGTCATGGCAACAAAGAGACTGACATGACTAATTCTAGAGATTTGATTTTTTGTTACCTTGTTATGACATCATAAGCCTGAAGGCATACAGCTGTAATTATCCAATCTTTGCGTCGCCAGAAGAACACATGAAACTTTATCATGGCAATGAAGACGCTGATATGACTAATTCGAGAGATTTGATTTTTTCATCCACGAGATTTTTTTCGACCCGCAAGATTTAAAAGTGGATTTCTTCCTATTTGTTGCATCGTTTTTTTTCAGTGCAGCAGCATTTTTTTTCAGTGATTTCATTTTCAGTGTTTTAATAGTTCAGCAATTTTTTTACCATTTTTTAAAAAGAAATCATTACTTTCTCAACAATTGTAAGTAATTTACATGTTATTTCTTCTATGATATTAAGTGGATGTATTTTATATTTTATTAATTTTCCGGATTTTCTGAAAAAAACTCCCATAAGAAAAGGCACGTGGTTTGAAAGCTCCAGAATATCCTTTGTAATGGCTCTTCGTTTTATATATTGTTGGTCTAGAGAATTAACGTTTATCCTATTTTGTGCTGACCAGTTAGAAATGGCAGACAAGACTGTGATTGACTGGAACAACTATCTCCGCGAAGTATGTGCATGGAAGCTGTTACATAATGAAAGGTGGAAAATCGGAGGCCCTAACACAATTGTGGAAATAGACAAAACTCTATGTGGAGGCGTACCTACAAAGATGGTCATTTTGGTGCAATTCTACATATAAGCCAGTTCAGTCCACCGCAGTAATCGTTATTTGGGTAAGTACACATTTTGTTGTGATATTCATCTTTTATTTTCCTTATAAATTACAGTAGTTTTTATTCGTAGTTATTTCTACTAAAAAAAATTCATACATTTATATAGTACTTTTAAGATGACTGAATTATGATTAATTATGATTTGTAGACTCACAGTTTTCACTTTATGATGTGTTTTTTTAAAAAAGACAAAATTATTTGAATACTTGCAGAATTATTACTTCTGGACTTGCACTTTATGACACATTTTTTAAAGAAGACAAAATTAATATTTATAGACTCACAGTTATTTGTAGATTCGCAGTTTACCTTTATGATAGGTTTTTTTAAATTTATATAGTACTTTTAAGATGACATTAATTTTGTAGTGATATTTATCTTACATTTTCCTATTTCCTATTTTGCGTTTATTTATCTTACATTTTGCTATTTTCTATTTTGCGTTTTTTTAAAAAAAGAAAAAATTAATATTTGTAGACTCGCAGTTTTCACTTTATGATAGGTTTTTTTAAGACGACAAAATTATTTGAATACTTGCAGAATTATTACTTCTGGACTTGCACTTTATACGTTTTTTAAAAAAGACAAAATTAATATTTGTAGACTCGCAGTTTTCACTTTATGATAGGTTTTTTTAAGACGACAAAATTATTATTTGAATATTTGCAGAATTATTACTTCAGGACTCGCACTTTATGATACGTTTTTTAAAAAAGAAAATTTAATATTTGTAGACTCGCAGTTTTCACTTTATGATAAGTTTTTTAAAATTTATATAGTACTTTTAAGATGACTTATTAATTTTGTAGTGATATTTATCTTACATTTTCCTATTTTGCATCCAATTTTAGTTAATTATTCATGATGCTTATATTACTTTTAACTTTTTCTTTTTTGCTGCATATCACTCTATTTTGTGTCCTATTTATTAATTTTTTTTTTCAGGATTTGTGGACTCGCAGTTTTTACTTATTAATTTTGTAGTGATATTTATCTTACATTTTCATATTTTGCATCCAATTTTAGTTAATTATTCATAAAGTATATATTACTTTTAACCTTTTTTTGCCGCATATCACTATTTTGTGTCCTATTTATTAATTTCTTTTTTCAGGATTTGTGGACTCGCAGTTTTTACTTATTAATTTTGTAGTGATATTTATCTTACATTTTCATATTTTGTGTCCAATTTTAGTTAATTATTCATGATGTATATATTATTTTTAATCTTTTTTTGCCGCATATAACTCTATTTTGTGTCCTATTTATTAATTTTACCATTTTTTTTTCAGGATGGACGCCGCCGACATTATTCTGTACCACGTGCCTTTTTCTCCATTTTGACCTCATGACCCTGTACCACGTGCCTTTCCCCCGCTCTTCGTTTCTATGACGACATTACCCTGAGGGCATCCTATTCTAATCTAGTGATCTTTGACGTAACGTCACCACGTGATATGCTGAAAAATTTTAGCGATTACATTTGTCCGCAAATCACTAGGTGACGTTATCTTAAAAATCGGGTGGTTAGAGTAGTATGCCTTCAGGCTAATGACGTCATAGCAAGGTAAATACTGGACTACCGAATTATATCTCATAGTGTCATTAAGTTTTTTTTTACCATGTGTCATAGCATCGGCCGGAAGCGAACCCGCTAATCCGGGACAACTGCTTGTAAGGCGGCTGTGCTGGCCTTTCGACCACCAATGCTTGATAAGTTTTTTTTTTTGTATATATTTATGTATAGAGTTGTTTTAGATTATTTCATTTTCATAAAGATTTTGTTTAAATATTTTTTTTTTTTTAAAAAGAGAAAAAGTGTTTAAACTTACTTAACTAGAAGATGAACAAAATCTCCTTTCCACTCTTGTTAAATTGATTAAAAAGAAAAAAGTTAACCGTGCACAAACTACCTAGACTAAATATATATATAAAGATAATGAATATATCTTTTAAAGTGCTAGATATTTGATATCAAAAAATTATCAAAATAATTTAACGTTTGAAAAGAAAAGAAAAAATTAAATAATTGTTATTTTTCAATTAAGGGTTATACAAACAACACTTGAAAAAATGCGTATATATGAAGAAATCCTGTGTAAACCGATATTTAAAAATGATGACGTCATTATGACGTGAATTTTAAACATTATTTAAAGTAATTCAGTAATCTCTTTGTATTAATACTGTGGCTGAAAATTTTAATGTATAATGACTAATAATTTGTTTATAATCATACATGAAGATTTGAATTATATCTATATGTTTATGTATATTTATTCTGGCGACAAAAATATATTGTTATGAGGTTTATATAAATAAAATGCGATTATAATGAGAACTATTGAGATTTAATATTTATGTTATTAAGCAATATTTATTTCTGTGATGCTTACACTCCTTTAAGTAAGAAGTGTTTCTATTTAAAAATTAAAGAAATTTATGTTGAATCAATGCCGGTTTTAATATAAAATTTTGATGTATATGTAAAATAGTATTAAAACTTGAATATAAAATAGTAAATAATGTTTGTAGTTAAATAATAATGAAGTTGCACTCGGTAATTTTTAAGTTGTGATTCTCAATCGATCTAATTCATTTGAACATAAGTGTTTCTCATATAAAAATAGAAAGCATTAATATATTTAACAATAATGTATTATTGAAATTTAGTTATGCGATTATGGTCTAGTTACTGGTGCATTACGATCATCATAATATATTGTTTGTTTTATGTGTAATGAATTATTAATGACTATAAAGACTATAAGTTTCCATACTTGCTTAAGATAAAATGCCTTAATGTTTAAAATATTTAATGAGATAACTTTAATATAGTTTGTCACAGGATGGTTAAAATGAATAGCATGTTTTTTCAGAACATACATACTTTGTGAAACAAAGAGTTCAAAATAACAAAATCCAGTAGAGATAATGATGAAACAGTTTAAAATTCTGATATTAAAAATGGAACTACAGTATATTTAAAATGTTAAATCTTGTTAAGATGAAAATAATTATAAATTTGATAGTTATAATTTTATATATTTGTTTAATACTAACTTACAAATAAATTTTGCATTCATATTTAATCTGTTTGTGTGGAGTTTATTATTTCAAACAAAATCTGTGATGGAGATCAAAGCATTCACAAGACAACCAAGAAACTAATACTGGAGTAAAATATAAAATATAATACATTGTTTGGACATCTAATTGAAGAGGTAAATAGTGCAAAGGTAGATCACTTTTAAAGTCCACATATGTGTGTTCCACTTACTGTTTTATAATGATTGATGGTATATAGGTGGCAGCAAACATTATTATTATTTAAGTTCACCTTTTCTAGACTATTACAATACATATTATAACATTAATAAAGAATAGGAAATTAAAACAGCATGCATTTGATACAGGTGGAGATAAAGATGTTATCTAAAAATAACTTTATAAGCCTAAATTCATTATAAAAGAATAAAGCAAAATAAAATTCCAGGTGTTTCATTTCTATTTCCTTTTCCCCATGACATGGGTAATGAGACCATTATGTGTCTCATGGCATACAATAACATAGTAGTATGAGTGCATATATTTTTGTAACATTTTTCACATTTTGCTAGATTCTAGTAGACCTTCTTTTTACACACTATAAAGTGAAAGTTAATCAAGCTATGGAGAAAAATATATTGTTCCTATTTCCAAAAAACATAGCTATATTTCCTGATTAATTGGCCTACTAATTATTACAATTGGTATTGCTGACAAAGTTAATACATCACATCACATCACTTTCTCATATCCCATAATTTTGACACAAGTAACTAAAAGATTGGGGTTATGCTTTATTGTAACTTAATTTTTTTAGAGAATTATTCACAGGGCTTAATCAACAAATATTGGCAAAGGTAAATTATACACTCAAATCCTAATAAACTAACCTTAATAAATTTAATAACTCTCATTAATAATGCACAATGAATAGTTGATATTAGAAATAAATATTTTATTCTAACAAATTAAAATATTAAAAACACAAATTACTAATAAGTTGGAAAGAATATACGCACGCTAATCCAGACATAAATCAATTAATTAAAAACAGTTTAACAATTACATTTCACTTCCAAATTTCTTCTAGAAAGTTCTTTAAAATGAAAGTCTCTTGAATGAGAAAATTAATGTCTCTATCAGGATTATATTATAAGCTTAATTTTAGTCACAATTGGGAATAATTAATCATAGCTTATCTTTAGTTTATATGGATTAGTAATCCGCATGTCTTTTATTCTTTCCTATTTTAACTTTCATTTTTAATTACTTAAAAAAAAAATATGAACAAAAAATGTAACTTTCATTGTATGTTTAAAAAAAAAGAAAATACAGAAACTAAAAAAAAATTTTAATTGCCTCTTTTAATAAGATCACTAAATTTACTTTTTTTTTTTTTTTTAGCTTTTATCAAATGCCAATATATTTGTACCATATATAAATAAAATGTACAATATATATATAAAGTTGAAAGGAAAAGTAGAAATAAATGCATGACAAAAATTTTTGTAGATATTTTCTATATTACACTGAAATAAAGTAAAGGATTAAATAATTTTGAATTTGAAGTTTTTTGTTATAAATTAAACATTTAAAAAGGTCTAATTAATACTTTATTAATTATGATTTAATATGTTTTGATAAAATTCCACAAAGTTGTTTTTTAAAGGATTAAAGTGAATTGAAAAGAGTCATTAACTTTTTTCAATCAAGATAGGAAAACTTATTTTTAATTACTGTATTCCCCTGACAATAAAAGAGTTGGGAAAAAGATGGGAGTTGTTAAAACTTCACAGATTAGGACAAAACAACCACGAAGTCATAACTGAAGGCAAGACAGTGGATCTAACTGCTGCTATTTTACTATGGTAGAGTTTGGATTCACGGAAGAAAGAACCAGTTATTCTGCATTGTCCATAGCCAATATTGTACTAGATGGTATGCTTGAAGTCTATCAAATTCTAGACTAAATGGAGATCATTGAATGTCAACAGTTAGATATTTTCCCTCAAAATAACAATAAGCCAGTCTACAGTTTTAAAAGGGACCTGCTTATTAAGAGAATCCATCAGCTTGCTAAAGAATTAGTTTATATATATGCTGATCTATCCATATGCAGAGAAATACAGATAAACATACTGCATTGTGTGTTTGTATATATATAAAGTATTATTATATATTTATCTGGTTTAAATGGATGAAACATCTCTATTCAATAAAATTAATAATAGTCCTTTCAAAAGCAATTTACACTAAAATATATATGGGATAATTTAAGGCTTCTTATTGACTGTTGTTGTTCTGGATAACTCCATATAAAAAGATCATAGAAAATGATCATTTTTTGACTGTGAAATTATTAAGCATTATAACTAGATACCAGTTCAACTATTAATTAAATAGATTCAGTAATTATCATATGACATATTTTTCTTAATATCATTTACGTTCTTTATTCCTTTTATAATGTTTCATATAATTACAACCCATTATTGATATTATATTTTTTCAGTATAAAAATATTATTTATCATTTTATATATAGGTATGTGTATACTGACAACAGAAATGTCCCAACAGAAATATGTATTTGTCATAGATATGTATTCATATTCATTTAAATATTTATCATTATGGATAGAATTAAACGTCCGTTATGTAATATTACAATATTAAAAAAATCCAGCATCAGATAAACACTTTTTGTAATATATTATGATCGTTATATTTATTATTATATATATGTAATGATTATTAAAGTCGTAAAATTTACCAAGTCTATTTAAATACTAATTTAACTGCCCTCTAGTTGCCATGTTCAATAACGTTTTACAGCAAGAATGCTTTAACAGAAATGTGTATTATTGATTGCACGTATGCATATATATTTAAATTATATAAGGGAAATGAGACATCTTTATAGACAAGAAGTACTTTACCAATATTTGACAAATTTTAGAATGATCTAAATTTAAATAAACAAATATATTTATTTTCATAATATATTTAAAAAAAAATTGTTTAAAAATTAAATAAAAAAATTATAGTAATAGATTATTTAATTTTCTGATTCAGAAATAGAAACTAAATTATTAATTTATTACAAATAGTATTTTTGTAAAAAGAAAGCAGAGGTTGTTTTTTATAATCGTATAATTAAAGTTAATTTAAAACTAAATTAAAAAATCTAGGGAAATAGCTATTGCAGATTTCATCAAAAGAGATTAAAAAAAAATTTTTTTTAATTAAAAAATATTTTTGACTCAAGTCAAAAGTAATGTAAATTTATTTTAAATAAAATTAAAATTTATTTTAATAAAAAGTGGGTTAAAATATGTTTAAAATAATAATATTATATATAAAAAAATAATAATATTATAGATTAAAATAAATTGTAAATTATTGAATGAATAAATTATAAATATTGATTGTTAGTAAAATGAATAGTAATAATAATGTAAAATATAAAAGATATTAAGTTAAAGTTAAGTATTTAAAGAGTAATAAGAGTAAGATAAAATAAAGAATAAAAATAGAATATATATGTTTATAAGAGGTTTTAATTAATAAATATAGAATGTAAAAAAGGGTAAAAAATATTTAAAAGGTAATAAATAGATGAAAATTATGAGATGTATATATAGAATGTAAATTATATGTTCATGTATATTTATATTCATATGTTTGTATTATATTGTAGTTCTGAAGAAGATTGCTAGGGCAATCGAAACTGTAAACTAAAAATAAGGGATAAATAAAACATTGTGTAACTGTTGTAAAGTGCATGGATGATTTAGTATTATATGATAAAAATTTATTTTGTTTTTTAAAAAAAAATAGTATTGTATTAGAAAAAAAACTATTTAATACTTTTGCTTTTATGTATACATACTCTTCATCTAAAAGCTATAAATATTGAAGCATATAAATCCAGGAGGTTATATACATATAATGGATATTTTTGTTATTATCAAGACTCCATGAAAGTTTGTGACTGTTCAGAAGATAATATAGATAGTGGTGCTGTCTGTCAAACATACTTTTTATTTTTAGGAATTTAATGAGTCAAGCATCATTTGTCTTTCATATTTAAATTATGCATAAATTGAATGACATTTAGCAGTCTACCCATTAACCAAGTAATTCATTATAAGGGTATTTATCTATACAGCTGTTCTGCAGATGTATATATGCACAGATAAAAGAAAAAAAAAATCCAGTATCAAATAAACATTTATATTGTTCATATTACTTAAAGTTTTTAACCAAAAATATAAATTCCAGAATTAAAAAAATTCTGCATAAAATTATATAAATTAAGATGCTGGAAAGAGAATTCCACTTGTACTGATATTATTTTAAAAGAAGAAAACTCTTATTGTTTGTTTTTGGGGAAGTTTAAAGATTTTGAACCAATGAGCAATTTCAGCAATAAAGAAATGCAACATGGATTCATAAAAATAAATTCAGAAAAAATATAATAGAAAAAATACTTCTTGTAGTGAAGTTACTTTTTGAAAAAGAAAATGCATTTATTTATTGATTACAAAGAAAATTTGCAAGAAAAATAATTATTATAATTCATCCAGAAAACAATAATTTTGAATAAATTAATTTTTAATTAAATTGAATATTAGTGGAGTACACTAAAGAGAGGACATTCTAATGAAGATCAGATTATAGAAATTTTAAGTTTTATAAAGTCAACAAAAAAGATAAAAAATTACAGCCATCAATTTATCAGAAATTGTAACCAAAAATAATTTACTAGTTCAGTATCTCAAAATGAAAACATAGAAGATGAAGAATGTTAAAAAAAATTGTTTTAAAGTTTTTTCACTTTTGCTTAAGTATTATTGATTTATTTACACTTTACAATGTAATTGGGTAATCACAAATCTATAAAATTGAAATTAAGCTCTTCCTTTTAAGATGTTTAATGATATTTTTTATAGGGGAAAAAACTGAATCAACACATATACAAAAATTAAGATTAAATCCTGTCTTATAAAGAACTTCTTAACCCATATATAAATATAAGATTATAGTCATATTAGATATGTGCAAATTTAAAACCTTAAAATGTAACCAATATTATGTCATTTTTTAGTGCAAGTTTGTACAAAAAAAAAAAAGAAGTAAATATTGCCAAAAAATAATTTGAGCCTATATTGAAAACAAAATTTATAATTAAGCAATTGAAATATTTTTTAATATTATAAAATTCAGTGTATGTATATGTGCATATTGTTATATTCAGATTTGGATTAATTTAACATTTATATGTTTTAATATTTTCTACACATTTGATATCAGAATTAGATGTAATAGATTACTATATTAGGATACATATTTTAAGTCTATTATTAATTAACTATTAAAATTATTAATATTATTTCAATTATTATAAATTAATACACTGTACAGGCGTACACACACCTGCACATATATAATGTAATATAAGGGATTCGAACACAGACTTTCACATAACCCTCAACTCTCCACGTCATCTCATATTGTTGACCCACCTGATCATACACATGCTGAAAAGATAAATAATCACCAATATACATATTTCATGCTAAACCAGCAATCACCAGTTGGTCCAGATTACTATCTCGACATATATATATATACAATCAGTGCTCTGAGATTATTTGGGTATTTTGTACTTTTGTACACATATTTGACAGATTCTCTTGTTTTATATAATTCTGGATTAAGAATTATATAATACTATGATGACTCATCAGTGTTTTAAGAGTCATTTTTCAAATTCACACACATCTGAATTTTAAATTATTATAATTTTATTTATATCCATTACATACGTGGTATCAATTTGGATTTTAATAAGATCATCATTAGGATTACAATTAAATATTTTACTTAAATCACTTTAATCTGTATACTTTAATTATAAATGGTACACCAATGTGAACATTACTAATAAAGTGGTAAAAATATAATAAGATGATAGACAGTAACTATATACATGTGCATACAAATCAAGGCACAATCTAACCACGTATGTTTTCATATTAATTTTATTATAATATATATCTATATCTCTATATATATATATTACAAACCGATGTCTGTATTTCTTCAAAATAATATACGTAAATTTATAAATAAATATTAGAAAATACAGTACTTAAAAAAGTTTATAAAAATATATCTATAACTGTCACCTAGAAGTGCTTTCAACTATCTTTGTAGTTTTTGCAAACTAAAACTTTTAAAATATCAGCTTTCCCATAAGTCCATGATGTCAACTTTCCCATAATTCCATGATCTTAACATTTGCTGCTCGCCTATTAATTAAATTTTGCTTGTATTTATATATTAACATCGCTTCTTTAATTTTTCTTTTATTATTATTTCTTTCAGTTTCCAATATTATTACATTACTATAATTAAAATCAAAACCATATATACATAATTTATTATGGTCATAAAAGACAGAAGCTGATAAATTAGCATTATTTTTATAATTTTATTTTGTATTTTGAACCCTTTTTAATAATAACAAGTGCTCTTTTGTTCCTTTTTTCAATGTGCACCTCGATTCACCTATATTGGAAAAAAGAACAAAAGAGAACTTGTTTTTATTAAAAAGGGTTCAGAATACAAAACAAAATTATAAAAATAATGATAATTTATCAGCTTCTGCCTTTTATGACCATAATAAATTATGTATATATGGTTTTGATTTTAATTATAATAACGTAAAAATATTGGAAACTGAAAGAAATAATAATAAAAGAAAAATTAAAGAAGCGATGTTAATATATAAATACAAGCAAAATTTAATTAATAGGCGAGCAGCAAATGTTAAGATCATGGAATTATGGGAAAGTTGACATCATGGACTTATGGGGAAGTTGATTTTTTTCTCATGTGTCATAGCATCAACCGGGAAGCGAACCCATTAACCCCAGGATAACTGCTTGTAAAGCAGCTGTCACTGACCTTTGACTGCCAATGCTTGACAAAGCTGACATTTTAAAAGTATTAGTTGATAAAAACTATAAAGATAGTTGAAACCGCTTCTAGGTGACAGTGATAGATATATTTTTATAAACTTTTAAGTACTGTATTTTCTAATTTTTATTTATAAATTCACACACACACACATATATATACATATTAGAAAGATCTCTCTTGTCCAGATGATGGCTGGTAAAATCCAGTAAAAATGACAGTATAAAGTTAACTTTAATATATTATAACAGAATCATTTATATTTAATAGCCCCAGTTGATGCACCAAATATAACGGAATTGATTATATTTAAAGTCTAAATTGGGCTTGTTAAATATAATGAGATGATTAAATTCACCAGAAAGAGGATATGCATTTCACTACAATCAGACTTTGGGTCTTCAAGTAGAATGCTAGAAATGAATCGATGAAATACTAAGTCCATGATTATATCCATCTTTATTATGCTAGCTCATTACTTTTAAATAAATTTTGATATAATTTAAACTAGTTCATCCATCTCTCACCCCTCTTCCAGTCACCATTATGCCATGATATTCAAACTCATGGAGAATTTGCAATTAGCTCTTTTCAGGGATAATTTCAAAACAAGTCATTATATAATATGCCTCTATATAAGCATTAACTAATAATTGATATTCATTTGATATTTATAATACTAACATATATATAATATAATTTAATAATGATTAGACAAAGAGATCAGGTTAATAACTCAATATTTAATAAACAATAAAAAATATAATGTAAAAGATAAATAAAATATTAATAAATACAGATGAATTTAACCATTTTAAAATATTAATAAATAATATTCTTATCTAATACCCTATGATAAAAACCAATAATAAACTTTCAAAAATTAAAGAATATAATTTAAATTAACAGATATATAAAAACAATATCTAGATTCAAAAATTAATAATTTATATAACTTATTAATTTATTTACAGTTCTTATTTATATGTTTCATAATTACTAATATATAAGTACTATTTACAATTGTATAACTTATATATTATATGTATTTATAATAAATAAAATACATTAAATGTTTATTATATTATATAGTAAATATAATATAATCCTGTTTAAAATATGTGTTAAATAATAACTATTTTTATAATATCCTTCATCTAATTTGATGAATTATGTCAAGCTTTCAATCGATTATATTTAATATTAAATTTAGATATTCCTATTAAGATATAATGATCCAAAATTGAAATAAAAATAATAATAATAAACATATTAAAATAATATAAGTATTATTATATATATATAAATAAAGAAAGAAAAACTTATTTTCCAGAGTTAAGAATAGATGTTTAAGTCTGTAGTTTATAATCCTAATGAAGATCTTTTACAAAGTATATTAATCCATTGGTATAATGATGATTCATTTATCCTTAATTGATGAACTGTTAATAATATCCAATGATTTGATTAATATAATATAAAGTAAATATTCTTCGAATGTTGATGTTCTTATTCTCTATTTTTCTATTATCATTAGACATTCTTTGCAACTAATATTTCAAAATAGCATGTAAGGTGGTTTCAAAACTTTTACGATACAGCAATTATTCTACTCAATGCACATTGTAATATTCTTTATATATATAATTATTTTAAATATATATATATAAGTGGAATAATGAAGTTTTAAAATAACGTAGTTTTCAAAAAACTCAAACAGATGTTCTTTTCTTTTATATTGCTATTCCTTTTAAGATTTAATAGGAAATTAAAATATTTTCCTTATAGTCTTTTAATACATAGATTTATTTTAATTTGGAAGAGTTAATATTTAATTCTAAACATTAAATAGTAATATTTATAAAAGAAAAAGTTATTTAAAGAGAAATGATTTTCTTTTCTTCTCTTTAATAATCAGAAACCGAATGAATCTCCACGTGTTTTTATTTCATTTTCATGCTTAATTGTTCAATAAATATTAAGATCTAATAATAAAATATATATATAAAAGTATTTATTCTCAACTTCAAATCTGGCATTTATTCAAATGCTTGACATTAATGTATGTATTATTTAAAGTTCACATGTATATATAAATAGTATATATGTATATGTATACATATTAAAATATTCAAATAAATTTTATATTTATAAATAATTTCATTAGAGATAAAAGTATGTTAGATTAATAATAATAACTGGAAGTTACTATTATAATATATAAGGAAATATCATAAATGCATACTGCATATTTATATAATAATTTAAATGGGTGTTTAGATGGAAATATTTAGTATATGGAATCATCCTTACTTAGCACAGTAGCCAATCAAGATTAATGCACCACTATTGCATTAATATTTCCATATATATATTTATGTCACAAATAATATAGCATATTTATGTATATATACAAAAAATAAAGTAATGAAAATTGTATTCTATAGATCTGATGAGAAATACTGGATAGCTGAAACTATAAATATAATAATAAGGATTTGAACTCAGAATTTCAAGTTTCCTACAGTCATTCACTCTATCCAATATAACTGATATGCATGACCACATACATGTGAAAAAAATAAAATATCTCCAATATATGTATTTCATGCTAAATCAGCACTCATCAGTTGGTCTGGATCATCATCTCCCATACACATATATAATCAGTGCTTAGTTTTTTTTATTAAGATAGAAAATATACACACTTTAATGGATGGGTTTCAATCTTCAGCCATTCATATGAGGGTAAGATTGACTTAAGCTCATGGTTATGACTATAATGTTGGCATCATTAAGGACTTTGAGCATTCCATCAGGTAATGAGTGTTGGTTTAGCATGAAATATGTTCATTGGAGATCATTTATTTTTTTCACATGCATGTAATTATGTGTACCAGTAATATAATGGATAACTGTAGGAGCTTAAAAATTTGGGTTCAAATCCTCTTTAATAATAATAATAATAATACATATTGCAGATCACCAAAATCCTAGATATATAGCCATTGAGTATAAAGAAATAGGATTTATAATAAAATTAAACATTAGGCAATTTTGCAATACCTACAGTTGAAGCAAATTGACAAAATCTCATTTCTAAAGTACTTAAAACTACTTATTTAGGTTATACCACCCAAGATTTTCAAAGAATGATGCAGAACATTCAGAAAAGTCATCACATTCTAGGCTATATATCTTAAGAATACTGCAGTTTCAATTTTCAGTAATAGTTTTGAGTTCAAACTTCAACTTTACAGAGATGTCAATCCTAATACCATATATATACAGATTTTAGACCAGGTAGTTACCCTCTCCCTCTATATTAGAGGGATAAATCCATAATGTTATTCATGCAGCCAGAAGAATCACCTTGTGATTATTTTCTCAAATATATTAGGTTTACAATCCAAAAAAACAGTTGTTTTGGACACTAAATATCTTCACACTTATGAAACACACTGAAAAAATATTACCCAGTGTGAATCACAATTACCATCTTCAGAATACCTCATATCCAGATGAAACTGCCTTTTTCACAGCACAGATCAATGTCACACCATCTCTAATAAACAGGATCACATTATCGAAAATCTAACCAGCCACTTACTTAACTTAGCCATTAAGAATACTGCTTCAGTATACCACTATAACAAAACTGTTTGACAACACTGAAATAAATGATTCATACATCATTCTTAGCAAGACCTCTTCTCAAATTATAGAGGGACTGGTTCCATGCCTTCCAGTAATCAATGCTCCCCAACAGAAATTAAAAGAAGACATCCCAAAAAGTATCTTGTATCCAAAAAAGTAACAACAGCTAACAGTCAGTCTGACTCAGCAATGGCAGATCTATAGTACAATGATTCCATCACCATTGATGTAGGCTGCCTCAAAACTAGCTGCATATATATTACATTAAATACTCTACATAAAATATAAAGCTATAAGACTGAAAGCATTATTCCACTAGTAGCACACATGGTCAACTTTGGCACACTGATAACAAGATCTAACTGGAAACTCATTGTATATCATTACATAATATTAAAGAATTGAATACTCAAACCTACTCACAACATTGTTATTCCAATATTTCCTTATCTTTTCCCATTATGAAGCTAAAAATAACATCATTTAATGTCAGAGGGCTAAATTCTCTATCCAATGTGTTTCTGTTGAATAATTGGATCAACATTACCACAGTCTCACATAATTGATATTCTGGAAACCAAGACATAGGAATTCACAAGTTGACCAGTCAACATAGCTGGGAAAGGAAACATTTTGTGCATGATTAAGCGACACCTCAACACCTTTAGCAGGTGGTGTTTGGGCATCTTGTCTATGTGTCTCATTTAAAATCATATACATAGATACAAATCTATTAATTACAACATTTCCTCATCATATTATTGTACTCAAAATTTGGTTTTGTCTTCATCTTCCCTGGCCCTGCAGTTATCTCACACAACTCTTATAATTAACTCAGTACTTGAATTGACTCTGCACCCACCCATAGCAATGGGGGATTTTAATGTAAATTATAACAACTTCACTTTTAAATGGCTACACCATCTGTACCTTCCACTTATGAGTGCGGATAGTTTTTACTACAACAGTTACTTTCTATAATAAATGTTATATTGCATTATAAACTCATGTTTCTACTTACTGACACTTCATCATCTTATTGATATAAATCTTCTTAATCCTTCTCCATTTCTCTGATTACTCTGCATAAACACTTATACTTAACTGATATGCAAACATCTCTTTCTTTAGAAAAGACAATTAGAATACTTCTCTCCACATCCACAAAGAAATTTCTATTTTTTGAAATCTACATTATGCTGCATAAACTTAAAAATATGCCACTTGATCCCATTCAAAGATATCTCACTTTCATTAACATACTCTTATTTAACAGCAATTATTTACACACAATTCTTCACCACCCACTTTGTTGCTTGCATTGACTGATGAACTTTATAAATGGTTCACCATGTGCAAATCTGTGCATGACACACACCAAAACATATATAAAATTTTTAAAACCTATAATAGCACCTGTAATAAACTGGATGACTATTTAGCTACAAAAAGAGAACATTTGTCTCACACAACAATACACTTAGACTCAAGGCTACATTTATTGGGCTCTTGGCTACCCTGTTATTTTGAGTCCCTATAGAACTGCAAGCAGATGGTGTCACATGTTCTGGTTATAACATGATTTATCCAATATACAATTGATATTACCAAACCACCCACAGACCCCTTTGAACCATCAGAAAACAGTACACCATTTCATATTGCTGATTTTTTAAATAAATTTTCTACCCTACACAGTTCATATCATCTTGAAAGCAATGGAATTCCCAAATTTGTGTTTTTACACCACAGACAATTGTGATTTTATTGACTATTTAGCAGAAAAGCTAAGTCATATCTTGGACATATATCCAATTGCCCTTGTACCATTTTAAAATCCAATCTCTGTATCCACTCTTAATAAACATTGCCCATCTCCATAGCCAGTTAAGCATCAAGATCCTGGAAAAGATCATCAAAGATAAACTTGAATTACACTTGATTCCTCTAATCTCTTCCACACAATTTTATAGGAAGAGGCCCTCTACCATTCAAGCCATCACCTTATTTAAAAGAATATTAAACTCAGTTTTGTCATTCAGATTGATATTGAGACAGTCTCTGATTCCATCCCCATAAATATCCCAATAGACATGTTGTCAAACTCTAGTGTTATGGAACATCCTATATGTAATAATCTACCTGCTATTGAGTCAAGAAATTCATATCACACTCAGTGGCTGAAACTCACCATCATTTATTCCTACACAATTTACATCACAAGATTGCCCTCTACATTCTCTTTTGTTCATGTTTTACATCAATCCATTATTATAAATGATATAACACAAAATCTCTGGTATTTTAATACTACATACCCAGCAACATATACTATGTATTGCATACATAGATGACATCACTAGCTTTCTTAGATCCCATAAGCAACTTCATGTATTCAGAAAATTATTAAAGAATACACTAATGACTATAAGGTCAAGTTTAATCCAAATAAGATCACTGCATGGTTTCTTCTCACTAAAAAGCTAGTTACACCAATGCATTGAGGTAAATGTAACAACTTTTTAGGGTTTCCATTTTACTTAAGTATTAATGGAATGAGTCAAAAGATTCAAAACCAGCTTAGAGAAACAATGCAACAAGATATCATCACCTCACTTTCCAAGGCATACATCTCATTCTATTCCAAGGTTCAATTATTCAATCTTTTCATTATCACAAAAATTACATACTACTCCCCTATTATTCATTTTTCCAAAGATTTCATCTCTGCAATCTTCTCTCTTTACAATAAAGCCTCCATGGAGCAGAAAGACTGCCATTATATCTTCCAAATAATTCAGGAACCTGTTATTTCATAATGGTCTTGGTCTTCATTTTATTCACATTTTTTATATTAAAAAAAGGTAAATCTTATAATATTCATAATGAAAAGATTCCCAGAGCTTCATGATCTGCTTGTAGTTACACCTACTGATCAATCCCCTCTCCAACTGAATATATTTCATCACTCATTGACTAACTTCATGATATATCTGATTGTATATTATACATATTGGAAATCCACAGCCTACTATACTCTTATCACACACTGACACCATCACACTAATGCTAGGCATCAACAATTAACAACTTCTACATCAATCCAAGAAATGGTCTCCAGTATCTAAGAATTTTGATTTCAAACTCAGGCTTAACCTCCATGCTCTAACCTTCTTTTATTTTTTTATTTATTGACAACTGTACACAAATATTGATTCTTTCTGAAACCTACATCATGCATCTGAAGAGATCCAGCATCGCCTCTTCTACAATGGTGCAGTCCCACCCAATACCCATAACATCATTATAAGCACCTACAGACAAGTTGACATCTTCATTCAAACCTTATTGATTCCATATTAATTTGTGAAGCTACATTTGCATTATTTGCCTTTAGGGGATCACAATGTACACTTTGCCTTTGTGAATAACCCTAAACACCACTCCTCTACATTTGTTAGCAAACTACAACAGTTGAAAGCATGGAATGCAATAATTACTCATCTTGACATTTTTGATGTCACCTGGTTCAAGCAACATGCCAACCTGTAACAAACACAAAGTATCCAGATAGCAAATAACAAGTCTGCAGACTCAAAGAACCTCACAAGATCATCTTACCCATTGATCTCAACAGAATTTTGAATGTGCAGCAAATGAACAGTAAGTTTTTACCATGCACCCAAACATTATGCAATTATTTCACTCTGCAATTCATGTAACTCTTTAATAAAGATTATATTTTGAAACAACAACAACAATAGTAATAGTAGTAGTAAGAAGTAGTAGTTGTAAAAATAATAATAATAGTAGTAGTACCAATAATATAAATAATAATAATAATAATAATAGTAGTAGTACCAATAATATAAATAATAATAATAATAATAATAGTAGTAGTACCAATAATATAAATAATAATAATAATAACAACAACAACAACAACAACAACAACAATAAAGGCATTTTACAGAACATTATCAAAAAAAAGGTGAAAAAAAGTGCTAAATATATTACTACACAATTTTTTTAAACAATAAAAAAAAGAAATAAAAAGATACATTATTTGTTTTGATTATTGCAAAAAAAGATTCCAACAATATAATATACAAAACATAAATATATATACATGCCAACAAGTAGTTTTTGTTATTATACATTGTTCATTGTTATTCAAATACTTTTGGTTTTTGACTTATTTCAGAAGTGAAAAATTAATGAAAATGAATTAGGTCACTCAAATATAGATTTGTAATCATAAATAAAAAATGATTAAGAATTAAACATATTGTATTAGTATAATTTAAATATTTTTAAAAATATTACTTAAATAAAAAGTAAACAGATTTAAATTCATGATTTATATTTATTTGGTTAGGAATTTTTTTGTATTGCTATATGACAGAAATTTAATACTTAAAATAAAAGTTTTATCATTTTTATATATTGTTTCATAAATTATGGCCTATGTAAATTGTGGTCTAAAATGTTTTTTATTAAGTAAAATTTAAATTTAAAATTAATTTATTAATTAAATTGAATAATTTAAGTTCAATTGAATAAAACTAAATGCAATTTATTAGCAAATATTATTTTCAAATAATAATCAGTAATAAATTATTTTTTTTTAAAAAGAAAATTATCAGAAATAAATATAAACATCAATTGTTTAGTGAATATGTACATATATAATATCAAGTGATATAAATATAATAAACAAAATACATTAGAATAACTCTACAAAGTTAAAAATGTCTATATAATATTAATGCTGTATAACTATTCAAGATGGCAGAAGAAGCCATAAGCTGGCTATAGCAAAAAAATTATTTTTAAATTTTATATAGGCATTTTTAAATTTTGTAGAGTTATTCTAATATATATATGTCAACAGATGGCGTTCTACCAAAAACACCATCAAGCGTATGTTTACATAAACGTCAGAGCAAGCATTCACTATCTCTAACTTTAATTCCACTTTCAGATCATGATTTCAAGCTATTTGCTATCATCAGTGAAAGATAGGAATAAAAAACTAGTTTTAAACACAAACTCTGAGCGTTTATGAAACAGTTTCTATTCAGTTTGCAAGTGTGAATCTTTTAGACACATAATGTCTTCAAACTCAGCATAGCAAGCCAGATAGCTATACGGGTCTGATCTCAGTTCAGCATCACCACATAGTAGAAGCCTCTGCAATATATATCATTGCTAGAAAGACCTCAAAGGTACATTTATGAAAAACAAAAAACAAGTTAAAAACTTGCTAACGCTTGTATTTATGTCAGCAGATGGCATTCTACCAAAAACACCGTCAAGCGTATGTTTACATAAATGTCAGAGCAAGCATTCACTATCTCTAACTTTAGTGGATCATGATTTCAAGCTATTTGCTATCATCAGTAAAAGATAAAAATAAGAAACTAGATCGAAACACAAACTCTGAGCGTTTATGAAACAGTTTCTATTCAGCTTGCAAGCGTTAATCTTTTAGACACGTAATGTCTTCAAACTCAGCATAGCATTCCAGATAACTATATGGGTCTGATCTCAGTTCAGCATCACCACATAGTAGAAGCATCTGCAATATATATCATTGCTAGAAAGACCTCAAAGGTACATTTATGAAAAACAAAAAACAAGTTAAAAACTTGCTAACACTTGTATTTATGTCAACAGATGGCATTCTACCAAAAACACTATCAAGCGTGAGTTAGAGATAGTGAATGCTTGCTCTGACGTTTATGTAAACATACGCTTGATGGTGTTTTTGGTAGAATGCCATCTGTTGACGTAAATACAAGCGTTAGCAAGTTTTTAACTTGTTTTTTGTTTTTCATAAATGTACTTTTGAGGTCTTTCTATCAATGATATATATTGCAGAGGATTCTACTATGTGGTGATGCTGAACTGAGATCGGACCCATATAGCTATCTGGCTTGCTATGCTGAGTTTGAAGACATTACATGTCTAAAAGATTCACACTTGCAAGCTGAATAGAAACTGTTTCATAAATGCTCAGAGTTTGTATTTAGATCTAGTTTCTTACTCCTATCTTTCAGTGATGATAGCAAATAGCTTGAAATCATGATCTGAAAGTAGAATTAAAGTTAGAGATAGTGAATGCTTGCTCTGACGTTTATGTAAACATATGCTTGATGGTGTTTTTGGTAGAACGCCATCTGTTGACATAAATACAAGTGTTAGCAAGTTTTTAACTTGTTTTTTGTTTTTCATAAATGTACCTTTGAGGTCTTTCTAGCAATGATATATATTGCAGAGGCTTCTACTATGTAGTGATGCTGAACTGAGATCAGACCCATATAGCTATCTGGCTTGCTATGCTGAGTTTGAAGACATTACGTGTCTAAAAGATTCACGTTTGCAAACTGAATAGAAACTGTTTCATAAACGCTCAGAGTTTGTGTTTAGATCTAGTTTTTTATTCCTATCTTTCACTGATGTTGGCAAATAGCTTGAAATCATGATCTGAAAGTGGAATTTAAAGTTAGAGATAGTGAATGCTTGCTCTGACATTTATGTAAACATACGCTTGATGGTGTTTTTGGTAGAATGCCATCTGTTGACATAAATACAAGCATTAGCAAGTTTTTAACTTGTTTTTTGTTTTTCATATATATATAAAATAACTAACTAAATAAAAAATAAATAAATTATTTAGTTATTTGATTTATAATAAAAGTTGTCTTTTTTATAGACTGTTTCAGAATCTGAGATTTTAATAAACTGATAGTAATAATCTTTGCTTCTTGGAGTAATATGATGATACTAATGTGTGGCAGCTATAAACGACTATTTTATGGTTATATTTAGTGTTATTTTGCCAATAAATAAATCATTTAGTTATTTGATTTATAATAAAAGTTGTCTTTTTTATAGACTGTTTCAGAATCTGAGATTTTAATAAACTGATAGTAATAATCTTTGCTTCTTGGAGTAATATGATGATACTAATGTGTGGCAGCTATAAACGACTATTTTATGGTTATATTTAGTGTTATTTTGCCAATTTTAAGTTAAAACTTAAAAATAGAAGTAAATATTGATATGTTAGTTTAAAAAAGTCTGAAACTGTCAGTAGTCAACAGAAAAAAACTTCAGATGAGTCCAAGAAAAACATAAAAGGTCTCTGATTGTAAACAATGAGAATTGCCAATTTCTCAACAAGCTTTGTGATAAATGCTTAGCTAGAGAAACCATTTAAAATATCTGTCAGGACTCCACCAAACCTCTGACCATGGTTTCATGCTCTGGCACTTCTCAGAGAGATGCTAAGGTAGGTTCAGACATTAGATCTAAAAACACCAACCCAAAGCCAGCATTTAACTAAAAGTTATTTATTGAGCAGAAAATCTGAAATTTTCACATACCTACATGTCTTCAAACCCAGCTATCCAACTTAAATAGCTATACGGGGCTGAGAGATCTTCAGTCATACCATATATTAGTAGTCTTAGCAATATAACATTGCATAAGACTTAAGGCAGAGACTATAAATAGTCAAAATAAAATCACATGATCATAGATCACATGATCCTGTTCTTTTAAGCTTGTAGATTCTTTGGTATTGAACATATAAACAAACTAATAAATTCTCACTTAATGCACCATTATTTCAGTAATAAAATCAAATTAAGGTGTCAGAAATTTTAAAATTATCATTGCAATCACTTAATGATAAAGTAACGATAACTTAAAACTTGATGCCTAAAGAAATATTATTTCTTTCCAGCTTATAATAAATGCTGTATCATTATTGCAATCATATTTTGCATTTACAGACTACGTATCAATTCACATGTCATCATCCAGATTAACCTGAAATTTATCATTTGTTTAATAATTTCTAAATACTTATTAAATTTTCAAGTAATATTTGACAACAAGAGATTATCTATATAGCTTAAAATATTATATTTTTTATATTATTAAGCAGTTATTGGATTCAGAAAAAAATCTAAACCCGACCTAAATGTTTTATTTACTAAAATGTTGATAAACAAACTAATTTATTGCATTATTAAATGTATAAGCTATAAAAAAATAATTAAAGCATTATCTATGATGATATTGTATTGTAACCAAAATTATAGTAATTGAATAGAAAAGGAGGCAAAGACCTAACGCATCAAGTAATTAGGAAGGACATAACGCTGTCACATTATATTGATGTGAATTTATTTTAATGAATTTAAATTTGTTCTTTAAGTAGACAAACAATAGGTTGGAAAAAAAAAATCTGAAAATGTTCGTTATAGCCAGAGCAGCGACAAACATAAATATAGCTTTAATCACAATAAATATCATTCTAAGTCAAGTTTCCATTATTAAAAATGAAATATTTTTATTAATTAATATTTTAAAATAAGATTTTAAATAGACTTTCTAGCGGATAGAGACATTGCAAAACAGCATCGTATGATTTTAATAAACTTTTTTTTTTATTTAAAAAAATAAGACATTTCTTAAATTTTTTTAAATTTGAGTTTAGAAAAAATCAAGTTACTTTTGAAATTATGATAAAAATTTAATAATAGTTTTACTTGTTTATGTTAGAACTTATGGTACACTTTCTTAGGGTATTTCTTGTAAATGTTAATATTAAAAAAAGCCTAATTAGCTATATTATAACTAATAGCAAATGATCTGTTTGATTTAATGCGTGATAGAAAGGTACTATAGAGCATCATCCAAGATCCATGAACCATTATTCAACCTTGCCGCTTATTTGAAATTTTTATGAACTTTCAGCAGTAAATCATTCCATCATTTTAATAATAGCAAATATTTTAAAAATAAAAACAACTAGAACTCTAAAATTCTAATAAAAACACTAATAAAAAAAAGCATGTTTACAAATTATTGTTATAAGTTTCAAAATATATGTTATTTATCCTTATAATAGAACCTAATTTGTATAGTAGATCATATTATATAAAATTCTCAATCATTTCTGCTCATTTGCTTGCACATAATTTATAAATTATCTAATCTTATTAAATCTGGATTTAAATGCAAAGTATTATCAAAAAATTAATAAAAGTTATCTAGCAAAAAATATTATATCAGTAGAGCTACAAGTTACTAAGTAAATGCTCTGACCTATGTTAATTAAAAATAATTATTAAGTATAATTAAACACATCATGAATTTGCCATTGAAAAAAGCAAAGAACTATTTAGCATTACTTTCTAAAAAAATTGAAGAAAACTCATCTCATTCACACCAATCAACTGCTTATTGACAACAATTTTTATTTGTTTTATCTTATACTTAATAATAATTAAACAGTTATTGAAACAGGATCTAATTATTTATGCGGTTGATTAGAAATAAAGATCTCAAAATTCTTAAGAATTATTTTAAAAAGTTCCACGTTTTGGTTTGAACTCATTATCATATATCTTTTGATGGTTTAATTTTTTTTTTATAATAAATAATAATATGAATTTTTTTCCTACAGTATAGACTTTTTCATATCTGCACTTATATATATATATATATATATATATATATATAGGGTGTTTGAACTCAGACTTTCACACGACTCTCAACTATCCATGCTATCTCATACCACTGATACACTTGATCAGACACATGTCAAAAAGATAAACAATCACCACTATACATATTTCGTGCTAAACCAACATTTGTCAGTTGGTCCAGATTATCATCTCCACACATATATACAATCAAAGCTCAGCTTATATTAAGATAGCCAATCTTCATACTTTAATGGACAGACTTCAAAACACTCCACGCTACAATTCTTCAGCTGTCCATTTCATAAAAAATCTGATGATGGAATGCTCAAAGCCCACCTTGGTGTCAACCTTCTCATCCTACCCATGTTGACCACAAATCACTCTGACCCCTCATGTACAGGACACCATCAGATTTTCAATGAAATGGACGTCTGAAGAGTTGTGGGATGGAGTGGTTTGAAGCCTGTCCATTACAGTATAAATATTTGCTATCTTAATATAAACTGAGCTTTGATTGTATGTAAGTGTGGAAATGATAATCTGGACCAACTGACGAGTGCTTGTTTAGCACGAAATACTTATATTGGTGATTGTTTATCTTTTCGACATGTGTGTGATCAAGTGTATCAGCGGTATGAGATAGCATGGACGGTTGAGGGTCATGTAAAAGTCTGAGTTTAAACCTCCTATAATAAATAATAATGTAAGGATTTTTATTATTTTAATGTAGCTCTAAATTTGAATTGGTGTAATAATTTACGTTCGAGAGGTGATCAGTAAAGGAGTACTATTGATGATGGTCAAGGATCATTTGCATAAAAAATAATTTAAATTATGTATGTATGAAAAATTTAATAAGATTTTATCTACTTATATTTAGTATGTTTTAATCATATGTTACTATAATATATTACATTACACGATTAAAGACCAGAAAAAAAAAAAGAAGAAACCATTATGTTTAATTAAATAAAATTTCCAGTTTTTTTTTTGACAGGAAACCTACAGTAAACTTTTAGAAACAAAAACTTCATCGATCAACTCTATCTAAAAGTATAATGTCTCTTTACGTACTTTTTAAATTGTTTAACTTACTTCCCATGGCGAAAGACTTAATGTGCAGTATCTTTTTCCTCATGATTTTAGGTCGCATCATATTATAATCGTATTTTTTATATTCGTGTCAGATCGTTGAGATTTACCTAATCAAATTAGATTAACCTGGGGCTTTTACTTTTTAGCTAACAATATTTAGAGATAGTCTAATAAATAGCTAGCTAATTTATAGGTCGACTTTATATGCGCTTGTTTTATTTATTTAATGACTCATTCTTCAGTAATCATTCTTAGTCATACATTTATAAAGTATTATATTATTACCGTCTTTATACTTGTGTTCATATTTAAAATGTATATAATAGGTAATGAAATACTATTATAATATTCAGTGAGTATATACTGCAATCTATTATATATTTTACATTAAAATTTATTAATATTTATACTTTCTAAATATTTATTATTACTAAACAGGCAAAACTCTCCATACAGTATTGCCACCCTGTGCCACCACTGTGTGGAGAATTTTGCCTGTTTAATAACAGTTATGTACTAGCATAAGAGATGGTGATCATGTGATTTATTATTACTATTATTTTTATATAAAATAAACAATAAAATCATAACAAACAGCCACTCTTAAATGAAGATGGCTACTCCAACTCCACAAGAAAAAAAATGAGAATAAAGGAAAACTACCCTAGAATTAAATTTTGTGATAACTATACAAACCAATCTATGAAACATAAATACATCCATTTATAAGAACATGTTGATTCATTTTTTGTTTACTTATTATTTTACAATATTATCTTTTAATTTCGTCAGTAGAAAACGTTTCTTTTTGCAATACTTTAACACTATGTATAATTGGAGCTCTCTTAATTACTCTATTCTCTGCCATATCCTCCCAATGGAAACAACTAACATTGTACTTCTTTAAAATGTTTTTGAGATAATCCTTATACCATAGATAGTGTCTATCTCTCCCATGAAAAACCTTGCTTAAGTTCATCATAAAATCCCTTTAAAAGTCTTCCATTGTTCATTCGTTTTACATATCCAATCCAAATAACTTTACGATTTTACTACAGTAAATTCAATGGTATTACATTCAGTAAGCTGAAGAACATATTGATTGATATTACATTTGATATTGCATTTTTAAAATTTTACAGACATTTTTAAATGAAACTTTTCTAATGACTTTATATTGCATTGATAGGATGTCCATGTTTTATTACCATACAATAAATTAGATAAAATAATGTTTCTTTATATAGCTAACTTAGTTGCAGTAATTATCTCCTTGTGATGAAATACTCTATCTTTGAAGTTGTTAAAAGTAACAGCAGGGCACCAGAGTCTGTGTTGTATCTGGAATATCTAAGTCCACTTTCAATTTATAAAACTGCAAAGATATTTAAACTGGTTTACATTCTCCAGTTGATAACCATCCAAGCTAAAAGTTGCTCAAAATTTTTGTTCAGTCACTGGATGATAAAGAACTTACATTTTTTGAACATTAATTAATAAACCCATTGCATTCAAAACATTAAATATTTTCTGTAAATTGTCTTTTGAACTGGAAAAAATAGCATACTTGCCAGCATATTGTAAATCCAGAATTCAAGATTTTTGTTTTTTCATCTAATCTATTCAAATTAAAAAAATTCCACTATCAAATTTGTATAGTATTTTAATTTTTGTTTGACTACACCATCTATAAATAATTCCAAAGACCACTAGCATAAAAATTGAAAACAATGTGGGTGTAAGTATGCATCATTGTTTAACATCAATTATATTTCAAATGCCTCATATTTTCTAATTGTAGTAATACTGTCTCTTATTTCATCTTGTAGAAGCTGTATAATATGAATACATTTTGGTGGACAGCCAACCAATTTTAAATAATGCCATAAACCAGGGGAGGGAAATGTGCAGGCCATAGCCATGTCTGGATCTTAAAAGCTCCCAATCCAGTCTCCAGACATTTTCATAAATATATATAAAATGTACATGTATATAACTTCTGTTTAAGCACACACATAGTACAGTGAAAATATAGTGCAAATATTAAATTAACTATTAAGTAAAATAAAATATTTATTTTCTTAACTACAACTTTTTCTCTTTTGAATCTTTATAGTAATTCTATTTTATTATTTTAGAGATGCAATATTCTAACAAATTATTCATATTGTGTGTTCTATCTAATATAATTTAATCTATGATGACAAAGCCTGATGGCAATGCCGAGATCATTTTGTTTGTTTTTATAGTTGTTTTTGCAAAGATATAATTAGCAAAAGTAAAATTAGAATTTTATTTCATCATCATCATCATCATCATCACCATTATTATTATTATTATTATCATCATCATCATCATTATTATTATTTTGCATTAATTTTTTTATTCGGATGGCTATTGGAATAAGATAAAAAAAATTGGCACAGAAAATTATGCATTTGAAAAGAAATAGACCAATGCATATTTTTTTTATTGAAAGAAATAATAAATTATTGTGCATTATATATATATATATATATATATATATAATGCACATAATTTATTATTTACTCTTCTGATATATATATATATATATATATATCAGAAGAGTACTTCAGTTAATAAAGAACATATTATTAAGAGACATTATTTATCAAACATTCTGCTAAAAGTATTGGGGAATAAAGAAATATTAAAACAAAAAAACTTGAAAAGATGTTTCATCAAATAACTGACATATTTTATAAAAAGTACAAACAAGTCAGAAAACTCAGTGAAAGCAAATTATTTAAAAAAAAGACAGAAAATTTGAAATCATTTTCTAAAGAGGAGTTTATAAAAGTCTGCATTTTATCTGCTGTAGAATTAATCTGTCCAGAATATAAAAATAATTTAAGACTATGTAATAAAGATAGGTTCAAGGCAAATTGGAAAAATTGTAATTAAATGTAGAATAGCCATTAATAATAATAATTTTAGGTTATTTTTAATTTACAAAAAAATTATGATGCTCATTTAAAAGGGGAATGTTGAAATTGTCCTGACAGTTGAAAAAGTTCCCCAGTGTTAATGATTAGAGTTAAATTAATTAAATTTTTGATCAAATATAATAGACCAATTTTTAAATAGATAATTTTGAATGGGCTACAAATGAGATTATAAATATTCAAATGGACCTTGGCAGAAGAAAGGTTTTCTTTGCCATAGACTCATGCTTTTAAATAAGTCAAATGTCTTGACTAAATCAATAAAAACAATATATAAATCGCTTCTTTGTTTTCAACATTTTTTTTTTGCATTTTCTTTTTAATTCTCTAAAACCATATTGAGTCTCTGATAACCATCCATCTATAACAAGGAAAGTAGTTTTCTGTTTAAGGTTCGAATGAGATCTTTAGCAACAAGGGAATATACACATAGATGGAGAAATATGGGTGATTTAGGCTACAAAATGTGTAAGGAAGGTATAGAAAATATTAGGCATCTGTTAATTGAATGTAAATGCCTGAAAGCAGAAAGGATACAAATAATGAAGTTGTGGAAGAATAAATATGAACAAAGTGATTATACAGAAAGTGGCTTATTGGTTTTTATGCTGGGTTTGGGAAAATATAAGGGGTTTTAGATCTAAAGGCCATGGAGTTGACAAAGATTATGTTGTGGAAATGGGATGGAGCAGGATAGAAAAGAATATGGGAAAACGTGGGGTGGGAAATGGAAATAGGTTCAAAGTGGCTAACAGGTTTCTCTGGGCATAGTTGCTGAGAGGTTCCTGACTCCATATAAGGAGAAGTCACAGTACATCACATCACATCACAACTGGAAGCAATCTACTCAATAAAATTCTTGAAAGTATCATAGCTGAAGTAAATAATAATGATATTCCATGATAAATACTGTATTCTTGTCTATTCTTCTTTTTAAAATTGGAACAATGAGAGCATCCTTAAGATTAAGTGATGTCCCAATTACATGGGCCTTTTAAAAAAAATTCCAATAATTTTGAAGCTAACATATGTCTACCATATTTTCAAAATTCTCTGGATATTTAACCAGAAACTCCAGCCATATCACTTTTTTTTTAAGATTGCAAAAAACTGTTTTGACTTCACTAAGTTGGATATCTTTATCCAAGTCTGAATTAGTTAATAAATTTGATGTTAAATGTTATCATCTCTATTCATATATAATTATTTAAAAGATAACCAAAATACTTCTTCTGCCTATTAAAATATTTGGTCATCATATAAGACAGTGTCATTGTTGACTTTAAAAGAATTGTGACACTGTTTCTCAGGGTCATATGGCTAATGACTAATATTGTCAATAAAGCTTTTTTTTAGACCAATCGCTATACATTACTAATATGGAATAAAAATATTAAAAGATTTATAATAATAATAACAATAAAAATCACTCCAATGGTTTATTATTCGATAGTTTATAAAAAGTTTAAACAATGGAATTGTTAGAATTGGAGTCATGATTTATGGACGTTCAGGCAAAAAAATAACTGAATGGTTTATTCTCCAAAAGTTTATAAAAAGTTCCAGAACGAAAGTGGTAAGGCTGAAGCATAATCCACAGATTTTGAGTTCCAGAATTTTACACTCTTCTATTATGCTAAACCCACTTAGACTATTAACCGTTTGATTAAAACATATTAAAATTTTTAAATTTTTATTTCCGCAATTTTTTTCCTCTGTTATGAGAATTGTTATTATCTTAGCTCAAATAATTTTTTTATTTATTAATTATAGGTTTTAAATGATATATAAAACTTAATTACATTTTGATGTAATTTTAAACAACAGTAATTGAATGATGATAAGAGAGAAACATTATGACACAGTAGTTAATGTATTCACAAAACATAATTCCTATCTGGTATTGACTGGGTAAATTTTTGAAACTTTTTACATCATAAACAAGATAAAGTATTTTTAAAGGTAATGACCCACAGACAACTCATATAATCATTTTTTAATGGTATCTGAAATGGCAATTGAGCTTGTCTTAGGTAGAGAATAAAGATCCCAAGTTATGTGTTGTTCAGATCAATATTGACGCACTGACTGCAAAAATAAATATAAAAAGATAATAATATATGATGCAGAGATAATTCATTCTTCTTTGATTTGGAGTGCATGGTTATCTTTTCCTTACACAATAATATTTTGTTTAAAGCAACGGTATTCACTAAAATGATTCTAAGATGTGATATAATATAGAAATAAACATAAATGTAGCATACTCCAAGTTTAGCAATTATATATTCTCCCCCTGTTCTTAATAACTGCAACAAGAATTTAGCAGCAAATAGTAGTATTATGCTACATAGATTATTAATCTAGGAATCTTATTATCAATGTTTTTGTTAGAGAAAGAGAATAATTTGAATTTCCACACTAGTAGCTGATTGCAATGTGATGGAGTTGAGAAAAAGAGTGTGTATAAACAAAGCAAAGCAAAACTCCATATAGTAGTGCCACCTGTGCTAAACAGAGTAATCAATGGATGCCAGAAGGCTTGTGCATAAAATCCCTATCTAATGCCTACTCATCCAATATCCCCAGACTAGTTTCTGGCTTGTGGCCTTCATCAGTCAGGAGCTTTGGATCTGAGAGCACTGCATTTAGATCTTAGGATCTAATGCAACCCTCTAGCAACCACCTTTTATCTCTACTTAACTACAAAACTATGAGCATGAAATTGAAAACACAAAAAATATTTTCAATCTAAGCTCAATAGCCTATATAGTCATATAGTCTGGGGATATTGGATGAGTAGGCATTAGATAGAGATTTTATGCACAAGCCTTCTGGCATCCATTGATTACTCTGTTTAACACAGGTGGCACTACTATATGGAGTTTTGCTTTGCTTTGTTTATAAACAATTATGTGCTAGTATTGGAGATGTGATCATGTGATGCTTGCTGAAAAAGAGTGTGCTGAGAAAAATTAAAAATTTATTATCAAAGTTGTTTGCTTTATTTAAATGCCACAGTTTTAAAGAATAAGCATTCAAATTATGTCTTTTAATTATAAATATTTATTTTTCAAATTTATTTTCTTTAAAAACTAAACATTTCCCCTTTTGTCTGTTTATTATTATTAACAAAAAAATACTTAATGAAAAACTATAAAAAATCTAAGCAAAAGCTTCATGTGAATCTAGGATATCATAAAGAAGTCACTGACTTTAGAGATTATAGTTTGATATTTTAAGCTATAATCAATAACTAAGTGTATTGAATATTCTGTAACTGCCTTGATTGATGGATTTTCATCTTGGCAATATTATTTTATATACCTAATATTTGTATTCTAGTTAAATTTTTAAAAATTAAAGACTAGAAGATTTTAGAAAAATAATGGAATCATTTTGCAAATAATATTACTAATTGAGTTCAATATAAAAATTTTGTTCTCAGATTTTGAGCATCACTCCAAAAATACTCAATTCTTTTAAGTTCACCATGGTAGAGTGGCAGACTGAAATGTTGGTGAACCACTCTGGTTACTTTAGGCACTCAAACTTCTTGTGAATTCCTGAATAATAAGACATCTGACTACTATTACTACTACTATTACTATTACTACGACTACTACTATGATCATCATCATTATTATTATTACTATTACTACTACTACTACTATTATTATTATTATTATTATTACTATTACTATTACTACTACTACTATTACTATTACTACCCTTTCTCCTCCTCCTCCTCCTCCTCTTCTATCTGTTCTAAATAATGAAAGATTTTAATTCTAAGTCTTTTTTTTTACTAGATCAATTCTATACAATTTACAAATTTTTTAAAAACATTTATTTGTTTCCATTCTGTGTTAAAGGTATAAATTATATTTTAAATTAAGAATGTCGATTTAAGTATCAGAACTACTATAAAGAATTACAGCAAAACTGTCTTAAATTACTGATAAGCTAAACACATAATATTCAATCAAGCACAGTTGATTGTATGATCTTAATACACTTTTATTCCATCATATTATGATCATTATTTTCAATCATTACAGAATAAAAGCCTCATGGATAATTTACTGAAATGCAGACTCAGAGTATTATGTTATTATTTTTATGGAGATGGTATTAGTAGTCTTTATACTTTAAATTGTTCTTATGTGCAATCTTAAACAACTTCTTTTCATTATTTATACTTATTTGATGCTAGAAAATGAAATTAACATAATATTAATGTATTAATTAAAAGAAAACAAATAAGATCAGTATTTTCCAATAGTCAGAAATAAGCAAAGGAATTTAATCCAGTCTCCATAAACTTGTTGATTCTAGTTTATTATTCTCCAATTTCAAAATCAGTCGAAAGATTACTTTGTGAAAATTTTTTGGAATAGCAAAAAAGTTCAATTTTTGCTTATTAAAATTAATGATTATTTTTACATAATAATTGTATAATTATTTAAAACCAAAAGAATATCTGTATACACTTTGATTTTACTTGCATATGTCTTATTTTTATAAATAGAAGTTAATAAATTTGAGCATAAAACTAACAAAGAAAATTACTATCAATAACATTGTAATACCTTTTGAAATAGATTGGTGATGCATTTACCAACACACCGATATAAGCTTTTAATATATAGGATATATGAGCACAGACTTTTCCACTGCCTACCACTCTCCACTCTATCTCATAACACTGATACACTTGAACACATATATGTTGAAAAGATAAATAATCACCAATATGTATATTTTAGAGCAAAATTTAATAAATGTAAAAGGGTTTCATATTTATTTATTCTGATTTTAAAAACAAAATTTTTTCAACAAAGATTTTGTTAAATTTCTGGAGTTTTTCACTTGGTTGCTTTCCTTCATACTGTCAAATGCTGAAAAAAATTATTTGTTCTCATTACTTACTCTGTTCATTATCATTTTTTTAAATGTTTGAAAACTTCAAATATAGTTTTTTACAATGCATTTGATTTGTACACTTATATTTTGACAAATCAAACCAATTTATCAAATTCAAATATAGAATAAGAGTTTAATAATAAAATTAAATATAAGATATTGAAGAAGATTGCCACTAGCGCTAAGAATAGAGAATAATTTTTTGTTAAATGATTAATTTTTTCAATGTAATTAATGATACCTATTAGTTCTCTTATCCAAGTAATTCACTTTTATAGTCTAAAGTTTTTATGGTATTACTCTGTCAAGTGCCCAAGTCACAGATCTATAAGTGAGAATGAGTCACTCATCTATTAATTATATTTTTCAAATACACGGACATATTTTCTTTTAATATTAATTTATTTCTACCAAAGCACTTTATTCAAGTTAAGTTCTATAATTAATTTCAATCATTATGTTTTTATCTGTATTATTAGTTTGACCAAAATATTTGTAGTTGTTAATTTCTTTTAATTCATGATTATCGAATTTTATTTTTCTTTTCCTGAAAAAATGCACCAAACACTACTTACTCTTTTTAATATTTATTTTATTTTTTATGTTTGTGTGATAAATCTTCCAATATTTCCTGTAACTCGAGCATTATTTAAAAAAACAATCACATCATCTATAAAATATAGATGACCAAAATAATCTTTGTATTTTTTTAAATCTCTTACCTTACTATTTTTAGTTCATAAAGTACTTCTTGTAAAATTGTTGTAAAAAGTTTTGGAGATGTGGAATTACCCTGTTATACATCTTCTCATGTTAATTTTTTTTTTAGTTTCACCATATATTCTAGTAATTACTGTTGTTATTTTGAGAAATATTCATTAAAATATGGTAATAGTCAGTATTTATATAATCAAATATCTTTTTATATTCTACAATTCCAAAGCAAAATGATAATTAATATTTATTGGATCTTTCTATAACTTCTTTCAATACTTGGATGTGATCCACTGTGCTAAAAATTTTTAAATCCAGTTTGTTTGGTTTAAGTCCAATATTGACAAAAAATGAAGTAGAATTATATTGATAAAGTTCTTGCATAGAACTGATCTCATCCTCTCCCTTTTTAAAAATATCAATATTATTGCTGTGATACTCCTATTATCTGGTACATTATTATCATGAAACCTTTTTATATAGTATTTTTATTTTTTTACCTGCATCTTTTAAGATATCAATAATAATTCCATTATTTTTTTGAAACATTTTCCTTCTTTATACGTTTAGTTGCATATCTCATTACTTCATCTAAACAACTTGATAATTTGATAGATGTAGTAATTATAGTTATTATTATTATAATTGTTCTACAAATTTCATGATGTTATTAAGTTCATTTTTCTCTTTATCTTACTGAAATAACATTTTTTCCAATATCAAGATGTTGTTTAATACTTGTGAAATTTTTATTATCTTCAAATCATAATTTTATCTTTTATATCATTAATTCTCTTTATATCATTTTACAGAACACCATAAATTCATTTGTTTTTAATGGATCATTTTTATATATTGTAATACTCATCTTTTTATTTATACATTGTCTTATCCCAATAGAAAATGTATTGGTGAATTGCTGTTTTTATGCATCACTACCATTGTTTCGATTTTTAATAAGTACAGCAAATCTTTAGAAATACTTCTACAGCATATAAACTGATCAGAGAGATATGTAGTATTAACTGGAAATATTGTACTGGTAATATAATTAGAATATCAAGAATTTGCACACATTCATTTTAGAAAACAATATCCTTCTGTAATTTCAACATTGCATTCTGAAATCTGTCAATATTTTAAAATGATTATCAAGTTCTAATTTAAATTCATTGGAATGATTTTGAAGGATAAAAATATCAACAATTAATACTATTTTTTAAAATATTTTTACTTCTCTAGTTTTGCAGTAACATGTATTCTACATAATGAATAATATTTCTGTAGTTTAACTTTCATTATTGGATAATCTCTAATTTAATGAATGACTAATAAAAATTATTAATGTACTCTATCTCTTTCCAATCAATGATAATTTCTTATGTTGAATCTACTAAAAACATTACAATTTTGAAATACATACCTTCTATTAACCAAAAATGGTCGAATTCTATTATATCTTAATTTATGCCCCCCCCCTTCCCTAAAAAAAAAAAAAAAACAATTCATAATATACAACTGTTTTTCTGAAAATTCCACAAGATTGTGTTCTTCTTCATTTCTAGTCACCAAGGTCAAATTTATCATCAACATTTTCATTTTTCAATAATTTTTAGTTCTACCATTAATACCTCCCATGATAATTTTAAAGTGTTATTTGGGAAAATCAAAAAACATTTTGAATGTCTATATAAAAATTCTTTACTTTTTCACTGCAGTGAAAGTTATGTTTTGTATTGCTTTTTTGTAATATTTTACTAATATTTTAATACTTTCAAAATTGTATGTGTGACTTATATTTAGAAAATAAAATATAAAATAAAGAATAGTTGACCTTTTATGTTCTTTATTTGTTTTACTGATATATTTGTTGAAGTGTCTCATGTAGCTTCTTATACAAAAATTATTCTACATGATAAACAGAGCAACCAAAATGCAAAAAAACATTAATTATAAACAACAATTTGTGAAGCGCTTTTGGTACTGTATACCAGAATCATGGCAACATATTGGAACTGAATGGTTAATATTCCAGTGCATGCTCAGTGGAATACTAGTGTTACACTGAGTGATAACGTTTTTAGACTTTGCAATAAACCAAGCCTCTTTCAACTTCCTTTTCCGATCATTTGACTCATTACATACAGTAGTAATATTTTGAGGATAAAACTCGTGACCACAATTACTTTCATGATTTGAAAAAAAAAAACAGAATTAATCTGTAAATCACTTTTAGAAGTTTTGTGCTGATAAATATGTTGTTGTAATCGCGTTAAAACATTAACCTTCGATTCACCGTAATAAATAGCATTACTACCAATTTTTTTGCAAGTAATGGAATAAACCAATTCATTTTTACTCTTTTTCTCCACATTATTCTTTGAATTGTTTATTAATCTATTTAAACACAAAAGGAACGGAATCCCACATTATAATAATCACTGATAATATTTTTTAATTTCTTACTTATAGATGGCACATAAGCTAAAGACAACTACTTTTTGATCATTTTATTATTTAAATGCACTTTATGTTTAAACTTTAAATTATGATAAAACAAACACAATTGTTTGTGTAATATAGTTCTTTTGTATCCCACTCCTACCAAATCATTCATATACTTCTCAATATCTGACATAGTTTTTGTATTATTTACTTTTTATACAAAAAAAAAAAAAGATCCACTAAGATTTTAAATGTATCAAATCTTTAGGATTTTTTGTGAGGGGGGAAGGAGGAGGGACATCACAATGGAGAATATTGTTAAATAAAAAATTGTTAATAATCTTAGTAAACAGGCAAAACTCTCCATATAGTAGTATGTGATATTAATAATCTTAATAATTCTTCTAATATATGAAGAAAGAATCTGACTAATAATAGAAATACCACTTTTTAATCTTTTATTGCTTATTTATTTCTATTCTATAGCATATTATAACATAAAAAGTTTTATTAATAATCTCTGTTTAACAATTATTAGTTTGTGTGTAGACCGATGCAGAACCATTGAGGTTATAAAATTCGTCAAGAGTTAAGTTTGATATAGTTGTTAGTGAAAAAGGAAATTTAACTGGACAGGCAGTAAGTTTGATTTGAAAAAGAATTTATAAAATGAAATGATCTGTTCTGAGAGCAAATTTAATATTTTTTATTTTGTTATTCTTAGAGGTAATAATAAAAAGTTAATAACATTTAGAATTTATTTTGTATAAATAATATAATTTTTATTTTATCAGTTAATATTAAATCCAATATTATAAACAGAAATTTTATAATAAAGCATTTACTAGTTATTTCTCAAATAATAACTATAAAAATTCTAATTGATCATTATGGAGAATTTAAAGTATATGTTGGTACAGATGTTAAACTGTTGTTCAAAGTTCAAAAGAATTGTATTGGTTCTGTGAACTAAATTAGTTTGAACAAAAGATGGATTACCTATTCCAAATACTTTGGCTTACAAAAGAATTGATTTAAAAACACTTGAATACTTTTATGCATGAGTATATGTTATTTATTATTTCATTATTATGACTAAATTTTATTATAGATATACTATTTTTAATGTGAAAGTTATAGAGAGGTTTTAAAATTAGCTACAAATCAAATATAATATTTGAATACAATCAAATAAAGCATAAACAATCATTTTATTTTTAAGTTTGGAGCTATTTTACAGTAAGCAATTAATGCTAATATATAAACAATGTGTAATGGGTCAGAGAGAAGATATTTAAACAAAATCAACCAGTTTACCACAATTAATAAATATTTTTCTTAAGCCATCCAGACTGAAAAATAACAAAGTTGTTCATTTATTATTCAAACTCCATGATTATTGGTAAAGTTTTTCTATCTTTACATCATTAAAGTATTCATAACAGATTTATGTCGTGATTTTAAGTGAAAATTTGGTGATTAAAAAAAACAAGTTATTCATCTTCTCTCATTTTCAGTTACATACCATTACAATGAATCACCCGAATCTATAGGGAAATTTGAGATGCTGGCTTTCCACTTTCACACTATTACAATTTGAGCACTATCAAACTAAAACCTTTCACTCTTTGTGCCATTACTATTTGCTATCCAAATGTGTGGGGTATTTAAAAATATCTTTTTATACATTCTATCAGTTATAAGTTAACCTACCTAAATCTGTAAGGCATAATAGAACCATTCTCTCACCCATCCTAGTAATATATATATATTATAATTGAAATAATATTTTTAACGGTTTACAAACAATTACAAACAATCTTTAAATCCACAGAAGTACTTTCGGTTACTTTCTAACCTGCCTCAACTGCCATAAAATTCAAAAACTAAAAGCGGAAGCAAACGTCATCAATTCAAATTCCACGAATCTCGTATTTTAATGTTAGAAGCTTGTCGATTTATTAAATGCGTTTTATTCCTGTTTATAAAAATTGCCTCTTTAATTTTTCTTTTACTATGGTTTCTCTCTTCATGAAGAATTTTCACATTTTCAAAATTAAATTTAAATTTATATTTACATGTTTTTTCGTGATCGAAGAAAACTGAAGAAGATATTAAATCGCCATTATTTTTATTTTTTACACGCTTACATAACAATTCATGTTCCTTCAATCTTTTCTCAATGCTGCACCTAGATTCACCTATATATTAATTTTGAAAATGTGAAAATTCTTCATGAAGGGAGAAACCATAGTAAAAGAAAAATTAAAGAGGCAATTTTTATAAACAGGAATAAAACGCATTTAATAAATCGACAAGCTTCTAACATTAAAAATTTGTGGAATTTGAATTGATGACATTTGCTTCCGCTTTTAGTTTTTGAATTTTATGGCAGTTGAGGCAGGTTAGAAAGTAACCGAAAGTACTTCTGTGGATTTAAAGATTGTTTGTAATTGTTTGTAAACCGTTAAAAATATTATTTCAATTATAATTACAGTATTGTTTTTAATTAACAGATATTTTATTTATTTTATATATATATATATTGCTTTTAAAAAGATTAAAAAGCAGTTTTGTCAATCAAATCCTTCTCTTTGTAGTTAATAATCTTTATTTTTTTTTTTTTACCAATTGCTCCTCTAATATTTTTGCAAATATTTTCATTGCTTCTACAATAGACTTCATTTTAATTTTTGAATCTATTAATTTTTTAAATGATTTTTTTCATGGATAATTTCACTGGTTAAGATATCATTTTCATTTTCTTTCAATTTTCAGAACATTAAATTGTTTTGCATGATTTTGTAAAAGATATTTAACATGGGATTTTAAAATATTTAACAAATTGCTACCAAAATTATCTATATAAACATATTCTATTAGTTTTAAGAACCCTGCATATGCATATTTTATAAGAATCCATTTACAAGAGAGAGTCATTTTATTAATTTTGTAAACAATGCTCCTTGTTTTAATGTACAAACCAGATGAAAATGGATCATTTTCATTCAGTTCTAAAAATAACTCATAGAAAGGCTGATTTGCAAAGAATTCGTATTAGTGTGGCATATCAAAATTATTATTTCAGAAATATTGTATATACATGGAGGAACTGTTGTATACTTATTTTAGCATTAGCTATGGCAAAGAATTAAAATCTTGAATAAAATTGGAATTTTTTAGATATAGTAAAGTTCTAACTAAGACTTTCTTTGTTGTCAATCTAATAATTGCTTGGCATTAATTGGTAAGTGGGTTTCTATCTATTCTTAATTGGAGATTAAAGAAAAGAAAATTTGAAATTAATGAATAGTGCAACTCCTGCCAATATTTTTTAATATGGAGAAAAATTACAAAGATCTTTTCATATTACTATGTTTTTAAATAAAAATTAAATATATAAAAAGACAAAATAAAAATGAAGTATTTTTAATAATTATCTGGAATGCACATTATTGTTAAATACATATTTTATAATACCGGTACTATATTGTACTTTTTTTTTTTTTACGTTATCATGTGTTCACTCAAGCGCAACAAATTTGAATAAACAAATTGCCACTTGATTTATTAGTCTGTTTTGTGCTTATGAGTTAAATTTCTTAGCAGAATAATTTTTTTAAACAATAAAAATTAATTTATTAAAGGCTATATCACACACGAAAAATAAATATTCAACGTATATTAAAGTACTGATTACTGGAATAATTTGTAATCTGCGATAGATATACCGTTTTATATTTAATATGTGAAAGGTAAGGACACATTCGTTTATATTTTAATAATTTTACTCTTACTTTTAAAGTTTTTTTAAACCTGCCTTTTTTGTGATTTTGATTTATGAAGAAAAACAATTAGTTTTTTAATAAGAAAGATTTAATTTACAGAGCAAAAATGTTTGATATTTTATGTATTGTTTCGATATAATAAATTGTTTTCGTTATGTTAAAAAAATTGAATTAGTTGACAAACCTTTAATGGTATTTATATATTTTTTTAAAAAATAAAACTTCGGGAAGTTTAGCAAAGTCGTTTTTTGAAAAATGAAACCTGCGATATATAATTATATATAATTATTTATTTAATATACGTATTTGCTATCGAATTACTGAAAGTCTTTCTACGCAAGTGGATAGCTAAAATGTACTTTCCCTCATAAATATTTAAAATTTACATCGAGAATTAGATTTTATTTATACAGATTTTGTAAAATTTTTATATATGATGCCCGAGACAGCGAATAAGATGTATTTTTTTAATATAACTTTACAAAGATTTTTAGTAATCTCCAAATTATTTAGATTAATTAAACTCATTTACTTAACAATTATTATTTTTTAATTAGTAATAATAAATATAATACTAATTTCATTTTATTGTTGTTTATAAATAAAATATGTAATAAACAATATTTAAAAAATATATCTTTATATGTCGAAAATAGAAAGGACAGAGTTTCATTTTTCAAGGATTTGATTACAGTACTTCTAAGTAAGTGCACTTCTTGCAATCATATTAACAGCATTTGTCTATTCATTCTAATGACCAGCTTTAAAATATTTTTTTATCATTACGTTAATAAAGAAAAGACTTTTCAGATATATTTTTCCAATTTTAATATAGAATGACCCTTTTTTTTGGGTAGTTACTTAATTTTTTATTTCCAGAAATTTTTATCTCATAACAATTTGTTTTATTTGTTAAGAGATGGCTGTTATGTGACATAAAATTTGATTTATTAAAAAATATTTTGATATAATCCTCTTACCTGCACTCCAAAAGAAACAATAAAGTTATGCATCTCAAAGCCACTACATGAAAGCACCTAGAAAAATATGATTTTAAAATGAAATTCAACTGGTGATATGTGATTGTAAAATAAGTATTGGATTTATTGGAAATAATTTTTATTATCTCTATTCATGGAACTATATGAGAAAGGTAAATAACTCCATGTGTGTGCATGTTTTAAATTAAAAAAATCAGATATATTAATCTTTAACTGAGGTTTAAAGTTTATATCTGTACTAGAAATAATCTCTAGTTTAGAAAATGATTAGTAATAATCATTATTTGATTAAACCATTAAACATCACATGATCACTATTTCTTATGCTAGCACATAACTGTTATTAAAACAGGCAAAACTCTCCATACAGTAGTGCCACTCAGTGCCAACCAGAATAATCAATGGATGCCACAAGGTTTGTGCATAAAATCCCTATCTAGTGCCTACTCATCCAATATACCCAGACTAGTTTCTGGCTTGTGGCCTTCATCAGTGAGGAGCTTTGGATCTGAGAGCACTGCACCTAAGATCTTAGAATCTAATGCAGCCCTCTAGCAGCCACCTTTTATCTCTACTTAACTATAAAATGATGAGAATAAAATTGAAAACACAATATTTTCAATCTAAGCTCAATAGCTTATATAGTCATATGGGTCTGAACCCAGTTTAGTACCCATATATTTGGGTGTTTTTGGCTTTTTAACAACCATAGCTACCACTATCCTATTAGGCAGGATTAGTGTTAAACCACTAAGCATCACACAATCACTATTTCTTATGCTAGCACATAATTGTTATTAAAACAGGCAAAACTCTCCATACAGTAGTGTCACTCAGTGCCAACCAGAGTAATCAATGGATGTCAGAAGGCTTGTGCATAAAATCCCTATCCTGAATCCATTGATTACTCTGGTTGGAACTGAATGGCACTACTGTATGGAGAGTTTTGCCTGTTTTAATAATCATTATTGTAGTTATCTGAGGTGGATGGTGTCAAAGTTGTGAGTGGAGTAAATTTAACAATTGTAAATAAAATTGTAACAATGAATAAAATTTGTATTATGTTTAACTATAATGTTAGGTATTTAATATTTAAGACTGAGCCTAATAGATATGAACTGGATTGTATTTTAATATAAAAAACAATTACAAAATATAATATAAGAAAAATGATTAGTTAAATTTATTATATTAAGTAATTTGCAAGCTCCATATAATTTGGATTAATTTCTAATGACTTGTATAATTAATTTAGTGTTTAACACTTTCTGGTTTAAAATTTTGTGCAATGTATTAAACTATAGTAGATAATTCTAGAAAAGTCTGTGATATTGTAGGCATTAAATTCAGCACAGAGAAATATGTGAGAAAAAAACCAAAATGGGAAACTAAGCTATTTTGTATAATTTGTTTTCTGATTCTGTCACAATATAATCCAGAAAATAAAAAATATACAGGTATATATAAAAAAAATATTAAAATTTCAAACAATTTTATAAAATAAAAAAAAGTGAGGGTATACTATATAAATATATATTAAAGAGAAACAATGTATAATGCTGTTTTCCTATTTGTTGTATTTATATATTGGACTATGGCTCAGTTGGTTAAAGCATTACCATAAAATTAAACATTCAAAAATCTAAGGGTCCAGGTTTGATGCCTATGCTAGTACAGTAACTGGCCAACAACATTTGAAGAAGAGAAGGGAATAATACTTTTCAAAACGTTGTTTCATATATTAACCTGTGTTCTGAATGTATTTGCAATATTTAAATAAACTTAAATTTTTCTAAAGACATTCAATAATTTAAAAAGAATGGGGAAGTGTGGAGGTGTTTATTATATCTATAAAGATATTACATACGGACAGGGAAAGGTGAATAACTCCGTGTGTGTAAATTTAAAAAATCAGGTATATTAATCTTTAACTGAGGTTTAAAGTTTATATCTGTGCTAGAGATAATCTCTAGTTTCGAAAATGATTAGTAATGATCATTAGTGTATTTATCTGAAATGGATGGCGTCAAAGTTGTGAGTGGCGGGAGTTTGACAATGGTAAATGAAAAATGTAACAATGTAACTACTTATATTAGATGATAGAAATAGTCAAATATATAAATGCAATGCACAATGCTAGCTGAAATCTCTATAAAATATTTTAAATGCCTCACAGCTATATTATTTCAGTCACATTCCCCTTTTTAAATAAGGAAAAGCTTGAATGGGTTGTGAAATTCAAACTTTTCTTTATTTAAAGTTGAATGGGGATGAAATAATATATATAGTAAGCCTCTCCCAACGCCTCTTCTACCTTTCCTATCAACAAATACCAGGGGGCGCCAATTCTATTGATCATAGAATAAACTACTAGTCGATCTTGCTTTAAAATTATTAATGAGATTCTTATAATACTGTCCTACCTTAGCTTAGCTCAGTTGGGGATTACATAGATCTATAAGGTGTAAAATGTATAGTAGATATGGGAGGAAACATTATTATTAATAGGAATAAAACATCTATTAACTTTTAAAATAAATAAACAGTTAAAATTGGTAAAGTTTCTATCATTTAAATTTACAAGTTATAGTTTAGCCTCATCTCCTCTCATCATCCACATGCATTGAACAACCTCTACTGTGTGATAAATTGAAATTAATAAAATAAAGATGTAATGCTGATTAACTATACTGTATGGTAAGATAGAATTAAGTACAAGATAAAATATAACACTATTTAACTTTTAATTGTACAGTAATTTAAAACAAGTAACTGAATTAATGTCTAATGTAAAATAATAAGGGAATATCTCAGAGAATTAATTTATTGCATGGCTTAATTTTAAATTTATACTTTCTAACAACTACTGATCACTATCATAAAAGAAATGACATAAATTAAGCATTATCCTAATAAAAATGGTAGTAGTTAGATAATAAAAGAAATGGAGTGCATTTTGATTTTAATTCATCATCTAAATAATAACTGAATGATAAAATTTTCAGAGAATCATTAAATAATCAACATTTCATACAGTGTTTGGATCAATAAAAGCAACATCATCAGATCTGGACATATTCATCATTAAATTATGAAATAGTGTAATCATATATTGGATATGTAAATGGGTGTGCATGTGTGGAAACATATAACATGAATGCATGTCAAAGAAGAATTCTGAACATAGCTTTAAATAAATGAACATTTATTACAAGGTAATTAATTAAACATTTGGTTTTATAGTTTACTTGGCCACATGTTTTGGGATAATTCCAACATCAATGATTAAATATTCTGCATGAAAACAAATAACATAAAAATAAGCTTTCGGTATTTAATTTTAACATATGCCAGTTATCAATTCATTTTGATAAAGGAAACATTATAATACCAGTACTAAAATAGCTATATATTAAACTAAACTTTTTGATATTTTACTTATAAAATATATTCAAGCTATAAGTCAATTCTGATAAACCTATGATGCAGAAATGTTATAATACTATACTAAGATAACTAAGCATGAAATTAATTTTTTGGTATTTTATTTCAAATACACATACATTATCAGTTAATTCTGATATGCTTATGGAAAATAAAACTCTGTTAAACACTGGCACTAAAATTATAAAATGTGAAACTAAAATTCTTGGCATTTTTATTTCAAATGCACATCAAAATGATAAGAGGGGTTTAAACCTATGAGTAAGAGGTTAAGCTATCCACAAACCGAATACACAATTCTATTAATCAGTGACATTTTCTTTTCATTTGTTTGCTCATTCAAAATGAGGATGAAACATTCTGAGAGTTGATAGTATATAATCTAAATAATTAATATGATATGATTTGAAACAATGATTAAAGTTACACATTAATCATGGATTTTCTCCATACCTTCCAAATTAATAATTTTTTATGCATGCATCTGATTTATGCTACCTGCTATAAAATAATTAACATAGCTAAATCTGATTAGTTTACTTATAAAATTGGGATAAAAGTAATAATACAGATGATGACAATGGCCAACCAAGCTTTAACACTAATCCTACTTCAGCTGTTCTGTGAGAAAAATCAATTCTACCTTTATTTTCCTTTCTTATCAGCAAACTATCTTACACTTGGCTATGAATAAATGATAGGAAACTATTCCACATAAATACATGAGGGATGAAAATACTTTCTTAACTCTAATCCTTTAAATAACCAAAACACAGTGACTTCCTAGCCTAATTATGAGGCTTAAAACAAACTAATGTGGACATTGTCTCATCACTGAAAAATAAGGGAAATACACTATTTGACTTCACATACTATAATTATCATAAAATACAACTACTTAATCCAGAAGCATAATCCACTCATGATGAATATTTTAATAAACTAAGACAGAGCTTTCTCAATCCCTGACAATTCAATACATAATCCACTCTTAGCAAATACTCAAATAAATTAAGGGAGAGTTATGTCAATCCCCGACAATACAATATATAACATAACAATTTCATTCTGTATAGCCACTAAATACATTTCAATCTAAGCATAATAAAGAAATAATAAATTCACTCTTAAATAAATCCCTAAACTTTCCACTTCCTTTTGGCACATTTCATCATTTGAAAATGATGGGAAATAAATTATTTATACTTTCAATTCAAATATTATTATAACTGGATCAAAGAACAGACACATATCACATTTGATAAAAATACTGTAATGACATTAATTAATAAATTGTAAAAGAAATAATGAATAAATCTCTTATTTCTGATGAAGTATAATATTTTAACTTGGAAATATAATAATTATTACTAAATAAGCAAGACAAAATAACTCTTTGGTGTATTTGGCATTAGCCCATAAATTGAAACAAAATGTTTGGTTTGGGTTAAACAACAAATCTTTAAATTTGAAGTAATAATTGTTGAGAAATAAACCTTATAACTTCTTAAGAATGCAAAGATAAACAATAAATTTTATGTTACTACCTTGTCTCAAAAACAAACTGTTAACTACTAAATAACAAGGGTATTTCTATTGCTAGCACACACATATAGAAATACAACTACATAATAAAAGTATATTAAAATAACCACTAATTACCTAGTATAATATTTTTCCATATTATATTTTTGTGAGACATTCTTGAAGAGAGAAATAATAAATAGAAAAAAAATTATAAGACAAACAATTAATCTATCTATCTATCACATGCTAACAAAATAATAATAATCATTAAAGCTTCTTTTTCTTGGCTGGAATGAAAAGTTCATTTATAGTCTTAGATGACATATCTTAGTCATGTATTAAATGATGATGATCATTGGTATAATTATAAATATGGATAAAAATATAACAATTTCCTGCAGGGAGATAAATAATCTTAATTAGATTGAATTGGAGAGCATTTCAAAGTTTTCAGCAATAGCTAATAAAACCGCTGGCATTATCACATATGAAAATCTTCATTATGGTAATAAATATCTAATACTGCATAAGTTGAACAATAATTTATTATCTAATTCATTAGACATGTTTAAGCATTTGTTCCAAATTTTCAAAGTCATTCACTGGGCAATAACTATTCAGTTCACAATATTCATTTAAATGAGTTTATTAATAATATACTTTAATAAAAAAAATCAAATGCAAATGAGGAGAACAATAAAATAAAAGGAATTCATATCCGGTTTCATGCTCTTCTACCTGTTTATTTATCAGCACATTTAGAGATAAGTCAATAATTCACAAATTATATGTCACTCATTTTCGTTTCTTATTTCCAGATACAAAATGATTAGATATATATTTTATCAATAATAATAATAAAGCAGCTTAGAGTAAGTTATCTGCACACATCCTTCCATTTAATCTTTATTCCTTTATAGCTAGCAAAAATTATCAATAAAGAGTCTTTGAAGTGTTTAATGAAAAAGTTCAGCATAAATTTTCCAGCATAACAATAAAATTCACACATTCCAGTTATTGCTTTAATATTAGAGATTAAACCTAGGTAAATCAAACTTATAATATAGACATACATTTCAATTACTTCTTTAATATTAGGAATAAAATTTAGACAAAATAGATTTGAAATATAAACATGCATTTCCATTATTTTTTTAATATTAGAAATTAAGATTAAATAAATTTATAATATAGGCACACATACGCATCTAAAATGATGATTTTAGAATTTAAGCTACTCAGTTAGAAGTAGGAAGATATACCTTATTTTACCATTGTCTACAGCTGCATATTACTTTCTTATTTTCCCCAGTAGATTTTCTGAGCTGTTTTCATCCAGAAAATTAATAGAAGTATTACTTTCAAGCTTGGACCATTGAAAAACTAACTTGTAGAAATGAAATTGTACTAATAAAAACTTTTTATGGAGAGAGAATTGTTGAAATCAGAAAAGCAAAGTCAACTATTTGTAAAAGGATTCCCTCTTTATACCAGATTATTACCAAAGCATCTGTTCTCCCATCAATCCAAGGTCACTCAAAAGTTCAACTCTAGGAAAAAAGGTTGCTCCACCCATTGCACTGAGTCAATTAGTTCCAAAATATGCAAGAATCTTTCTTTCTTGAAAAAGAAAGAAAGAAAAAATCATTTTGTCTTTAAAAAAAATATTAAATTGAACCAAGAATAAAATATTCTGTATTTCTAAAGTAACAAAATAAAAATAATAATAATTATTTTAGCAAATAAAATATTTAATAGTATATTTGTCTGTTGACAATCCACTAGTACAGTGATCTATTAATTCATTTAAATTGTGTTTAAGCTGGTTATTCAAGCTATGGGTTAGAAAATCAAATATTTTGCTAAGAAACATGATATTTGGTGATTTAATAAAGTACATAAATGGAAAATGAAGCTTAAAGATGGCCCAAGCATACATAAACATCCATAAATACTGTACTACAGGTACTAAACAAACCTGGCTAAAAGGAATGTTTAAATGATGATGAGTCAAACATACCCTATGAATTGAAATATCATAAACAAATAAAACAGACAATTATCTAAACAAATATCAGTATTGTTCTGCAGACAAATAAAACAAACTTGGGTCAACTCAAACCAAACTGACAATTTCCGTGACAAGTGACCCCCCTTTTTATCATTAATTACTCCCTAAAGAAAATTATTAAATATCTCAAAAACCTTCAAATTATATCTGCAAGTGCTTATAAACACAGTTTTAGATCATTAATAAAAAATTTAAAATTTCAGGTTATTTCATTTTTTTTGTAAGATGCAATCAGCGGTTACTGATATAGTGCTATATAATTGCAATCAATATTTCTGATGCCTATCCAAAAGGTTACTATATATATATATATATATATAGTATATATATCATATCAATATTTCTGATGCCTATCCAAAAGGTTACTATATATATATATATATATAGTAATGATTTCATGACAAACATTGATGATAATGATGATTTTATTAATTGGGAATTTCACATATCATATTCTTCCCATGTTATCCCTTATTTTTTGTACAATTACTATAAAATTATTACACTTATTATTTAAGTAATACTTTGGGTGCAATTTGAAAATTATAATTATAATTTGTAATGTTATAATTGACCATTTGTTAGTCTGCATTCAAAATAGGTTATATTTACCTGTTTAAGGAGATTTATTTAGACTTCTTTGCATCAATAATTTTAATCTCTGTGGTCAAGTTGCAATCTTTAGTGTTTACATATATAAGACCATAAATAAAGATGGGATTCCATCTTTATTGTTAAAAGGAGGTTGCCAAAATAACAGTTTGAAATTGTTGATTGTTATCTATATTGGAATTGTCTAAGTGTTGACTGGTTTTTAATGGTTATATATTTGTAATATTAAGTTTGATGTCTGTATTCTTTCCAAAATATATGTAATATTCAAATTTATATATATTGTAATGTTTTTTACATCTTGCTAGGCCTCTATACACAATAAACTGTGTGAGTTGATCAAGTTATGCAAAAAGAGGAAAGTTTCATTCCTATTTCTAAAAACATAACTATATTTCCTGATCAACTCTACCTAGTAATTGTTATGATTTATGCTATCAATGAAATCAGTGTTTATTTCTTTTTATCAGGGTGCCAGGATTCATATAAGAATCTGCTGAAATCTGTTGCATCACATATCGCAAATTAAAAAGAAAAATGTTTTTAAAAGAATCGGTATTATCTTATACCATAACTAGAATTATTTTTTTGACATTATTATTCCTGGAGCTTATTCAAAACATATTGGCAAAGGTAAATTATATTTTCAAATCTTACTAAACTAATATTAATAAATTTAATAATAATCATTAATAATTATTATTAATAATGCACAATGAAAAAGGTTGATAAAAGTAAAATCTTTTTCATTCTAACAAACTAAAAATATTTTTAAGTTAAATAATTAAACCACTAAACATCACATGATGCCTTCTGACATCCATTGATTGCTCTTGTTAGCACAAGATAACACTGCTGTATGGAGAGTTTTGATTTGTTTTGAATTGTTTAAATAATTAAATAATGTTGGAAAGTACACATGCTAATCCAGATAATGAATCGATTAATAAAAACAGTTAGATAAAGTAATTAAAGCAATTTAATAATATTCACCTCTTACAATTCATTTCCAAGATCTTGTATAAAGTTCTTTAAAAGAAAGTCCCTTGAGTATGAAAATTAAAGTCTATATCAGGATTTTATTATAAGCTTATATAAATAATTGTTTGCAAACTTTTAAGTTACAATCAGAAAAATTTACTCTTGACTTACCGGTAAGTTTAGTGAGTTCACGAAGATTGTAAATTACTATGCATAGCTTTTTTGTGTGGGAGAATGAGCTTGGCCATCAGTTATAAGTTGATCTTGTTGTCTATTCTACTGGTCAGTCACAAAAGCTTTTCTGGTGTCCATCTTCAGGAACGATGTGAGCAAAAACTCTGGCTCACTCCAACATGCAGAATTATTTCAGTGTAGGATGATCCTGGATATATTCTTTTGTTATCCAGGACTGACCATAGGAAAAACAGACAAAACAAGATGTTGATCAAACTGGCCTCTTCCTTTTTATACTCAAGGTCCAGTTTTCAGACTTCTGCACATAATCTTTTGTTTGTCAAAAATATACGTTGATAATCTTGTACATTCTTTATAAAATTTACATTACAAAGTCTTTATTTTTTTAGCATAATTCTGCCATCTTTAATTAGCTAAAATATTTTTCTTTTAGCTTATCTTTTTACTTTTGGAATTCTTTTAATTTATCTGGATTAGTAATCTGCATAACATTTATTCTTTCCAATTTTTATTTTTAATTAGATAAAAAAAAATACAAATGACAATTTTAACTTTCATTGTATGTTTTAACAAAAATTATACTAATCAAAAAAAAATCTAAATTTACTTTTTTTTAGCTTTTACCAAATGCCAATATATTGGTACCATATATAAATAAACAGTACAATATATATGAGCGTACCAATAGCTCAAACAAGTTCTTAATTGATTAGTGCAGTAAGAGAAAATATTTAAAATCTCTATCCGAAATACTCTTATCCCCAGACCAATTGGTTTCAACTTTCATTTTTGTAAATACAATCTTATAAAAGCAATATCACATTATATATGACTTGCTTTATTGATAATATTAAATACTGTAATATTCATATAATTTAACTTATTTTATTAATTGACAAAGGCTAAAAGAAATATAGTCAAAAGTACTTCTAATAGAATAAATTAAATTGTATGAATATTATTTTATTTAATATATATATATATAAATTTGAATATTACATATATATATATGTAATCTTATAATTAAATATTAATGAATATAGTAATCAAACATTTTTGAAAAAGACAAAATATAAATGTTACTTAGAAGCACTTTCGACTATCCTTGTAGTCCTTGTCAACTAGGTCTTTGAAAGGTCAACCTTCTCATAATGCTGTGATCTTAATGTTTGCTGACTGCCTATTAATTAAGTCTTGTCTGTATTTATATATTAGCATCGTGTCCTTTATTTTTCTTTATTGTTATTTCTTTCAGTTTGCAATATTTTTACATTATTATAATTGAAATTAAAACCATATATACATGATTTATTATGGTCATAAAAAATGGAAGCTGATACATTATTATTATCTTTGCAATTTGGTTTTGTATTTTGGACTCTATTTAATAACAACAAGTGTTCTTTTATTCTTTTCTCCAATGTACACTTCAATTCCCCTATATATCTGCTACCACACCCACATATATGTTTATAAATGGTACAATTTTTATTTGTAAATAAGGTTTTATCTTTCGAGTTACTTATCAATTTATTTAATGTAGGAGGTGCATAAAATGCAATGTCACATATACTGCTATAAATCTTTCTTATGAAATTTGCTTGTTGATTTGAAATATATGATATTGATATCCAAATTTTATTAATAATAACATATCAGCTTCCGTTTTTTAACGACTATAATAAATCATGTATATATGGTTTTAATTTCAATTATAATAATATAAAAATATTGCAAACGGAAAAAAATAACAATGAAAAGAAAATAAGGGAAGCTATGCTAATATATAAATACAGGCAAGACTTAATCAATAGGCAGTCAGCAAACGTTAAGATCACGGAATTATGAGAAGGTTGACCTTTCAAAGAACTAATTGACAAAGACTACGAGGATAGCCAAAAACTAAGTGACGATTATAGTTTGTCTTTTTCAAAAAATTTTGATTACGGTATTCACTAATATTTAATTATAAGATTACATATATTGCTTAGAAGAAATACAAACATCGATTTATAATATATATATGTCTTAAAGATAATGTTCATATTTGAAAAATAAATGAGTGGCATATATTTTTATATTTTCAATTAAAATTCAATTTGTTTTATTACATAAAATAAATTAAAGTAGTTATAAAATAATTACTTAATGTGATAGATGGAAAAATGAAATAAAATATAACCTATTTTAACAGTCAGATGTAAAAATATTATACTTTCAAATAGTAAATCAATTCGTAAATTCTAATAACTAATGACAAAATGATTCCTTACTTAAGAGATCATAAAAGAATTAGGCTTTAAGTCTGCTACTTTACCGCTGCATTAAACCATGCTGGCGTAAATCTCAACAATAACTAGTATCCAAAATAGACATGTTATTACAAAAATTATACAATGAACTGTGATTCAGTTTACTTGACCTGAACACAATCAACCAATAAAGTATTTCGTGCTGAACCAGCACTCATCAGTTGGTCCAGATTATCATCTCCATACATATATACAATCAGTGCTCAGCTTTGTATTAAGATAGCCATTCCTCATACTTTAATGAGTGCTGGTTTAGCACGAAATATGTATATTGGTGATTGTTTATCTTTTCAACATGTGTATGATCAGGTGGGTCAGCAATATAAGATGGCACTGAGAGTAGTGGGTTGTGTGAAAGTCTGAGTTCGAATCCCACAAATATTACATATATAAATGCAGGTTTAAGCCTGCACAAAGTATTATATATTTAGAATAACTTTCCATTGTATCCTATTATAAATTATATCTGCACATCAAAATGTTTTTCAAGTTCATCATAAATATTTTTTTATTATTAGGAAATCTATTATATTTATTTATTTTTCAACGAAGATGGAATAATTTAAGCAGTCGCTAATATTAATTCCGTGAAATATCAGTTGTTTTCATTAAATTGTTAAAAATGTTAATTTTATTTCCATTGTTGATTTTCTAAACTATATGTATTCATATAGATATTGTAAACATAAACAATCTTTTGAGAATATTATGAATAAATAATTAAAATAAATATAATAAATATTTGAAATACAGGCAATCTTCATATACCTGGAACCTAAGTGTAAATATAGGGGATTTTCAAGCACCCCTACAATCACCTATATACGTACAAATACGAGCACGAAATAACGTATATTGGTGATTATTTATCTTTTCTACATGTGTGTGGTCATGTGTATCAGTGGTATGAGATAGTGTGGATTGTTGGAGGGTGCTTGAAAATCTGAGTTTATTGTCCACTTTCAATAAACTGGTCATCGGTTTTAAATTGTCTGCATGTTATAATTAAAATTCTTTTTATTTGTCTTCTTAATAAAATAGACTATTAGCTTCTATTATTTAGATTTGAAAATGTAAATAGATGCAAGTTATATCCCAGGTTTTTTAGTTAGCAATTAACAGATTACAGAATATATCTTTAAAATTTTTTTAGTTCTTTATTTTGCCAGGTTCAAAAACATTATAAAAAAGGTAGTAAAAGGGTGCAACTTCATATTACTAATATAGTATTTGTTGATTTTCTAATTGACACATATTATCAGCACATTAAAAAGCATATTATATGATGATACTTGTAACATTTCTATGCAGTTTTATACAGTTTAGAGATTAACTTACTAGTAACCAGTTTGTTTTTAAATAAGGGTATACACTAACAGTATCATAATCATTTTTGAGATTATAAATGATTCACTTTTTTTCTAAGCACCCGATAGCTGCATAATTAAAAAAATCAGTGTGTTTTTTATTAATTGAAACTAATTTCTTTTTCCAGATATTTATTTAATGGTTAATAAAAATAAGGTTAAAATATAAGTGACCTGTTCTCACTGCTTTTTCTAAGGTGTAGATATAAGATTAAATTAATTGATCTGAACACCTGTTATAAAGTACACTAAATCTATTCACTACTTTATTACTATAGATATTATTAATGGGAAATTCGAACCCATATTTTCAAGGTCCCTTCAGCCATCTACTCCATCTTATATATGTATATTGGTTATATAAGATGGTATAGATGACTAAAGGAAACTTGAAAGTCTGAATTCAAATTCCCTCTAATTACATCTAGCTTAAGTACATATATACTATACTTGTATTTAAATATTACTATAGACATTATAAATGCATTGTCATATAATTATTGCTTTACCGTATATATTTATTTAATTATTACAATTTGATTTACAATCGTAAAACTTCCTGCATCTCACATCTTTTATGCCATCCATTTTAGATAATAATGTTAATGATTATTACTAATCATTGATTAAGTATGGGATTATCATATAAATCCTATCCTAAATATTAACTTTAAATTCAATTGAAAATTAATAAATCTACTTTTTATTAAACAAACTCATTAACCTCATTTTTGTAACTTTTCCAGTTCTCTTTATAACTTTTTTCCTTGCATATGATCTATTTTAGATATAATTATAACTTTTATTCCATCAAAGCTTGACCCTCATAGATCAAACTATAGTAATGTGATATTGTTAAATATTTGACAAATGATGAAGCCATGATTAAAAAATTATGATCTCAGCCAAAGATAAATTTCTAGATTAGCATAAAATGCATTCTGGATCTCACAATATTTTTAGATACCATTATTTATATGTTTCAAGAATGTATGTAAAATGGAAATTTTAAGTATATTTAGTTATGTAAGTTTAGATAAAATATTTATTTTACGTAAAAAGTAAGAATATTTGATTCTTATATTATTTAAATTTTAGATAAAATAACTGAAGTGAAAATGCATATTTGAACAATTACACACATACAGAATACATACACACAATACACACACATATAAATTTGAAATATACATTTATGAAGATCCCTTAATAATGGAGTTTTATAGATTTGATGTTTATCAAATTTTTGTTCAAAAAAGTTCTATTTCTCGATGACTATAAACTACATAGATACATTAGGATATTTGTCATACTGTTGCACCAACTTTTGAAAGTCTTTTGCAAAAGAAAAAAAACTTCTAGATTTAGTGAAAAAAAAATATTATTTCCAAATTATGTGCATAGGCACCACATTGTTCTTAAATATCTTTAGTAACTTTCTGTTGACTCTTTTGAATTGTGCATCCAATAATGTTTCACATTGTTAACTTACTATTACTCAATATATTATTTATAGGCATAATACTTTTAATAATTGTTTATATTTATAATAGTCTATGCAATCATATAATTTTTCATTGGAATTATAATACAGTGTACAGGCTTAACACCTGTATTTATATATGTAATATATGTGGGATTCGAAATCAGACTTTCACATGACCCAAACTCTTGGTGCCATCTTATATTGCTGACCCACCTGATCACAAACATGTTGAAAAGATAAATAATCACCAATATACATATTTCATGCTAAACCAGCACTCATCAGTTGATCCAGATTAATATAAAGCTGAGTACTGATTGTATATATGTATGGAGATGATAATCTGGACCAACTGATGAGTGCTGGTTTAGCGCAAAATACATATATTGGTGATTATTTATTTTTTCAACTTGTTTGTGATCAGGTGGGTCAGCAATATAAGATGGCACTGAGAGTTGTGGGTCATGTGAAAATATGAATTGGAATTATAGTAATTTCCAATTCAATAAAATATTGTAACATCCTAAGCATTTAGAGCAGGGGTGGCCAATTGTTTTGGCTTGGGGGCTGCATAGGTTGGTGGAGGGCCGCATTGGGGGCCACTTTGTGGAAGCAAAGGTTAGCGGAGGGCCGCATCTTTTTTTCATGACACAATAAACACACTGCTTTATTCCCTGTATTACCAAAGAAATATTTGTTTGTCCATTCTTCATTGAACACATGACATTCATTACCGATTTTACATTTTTTTGGAGCATTCATGGTTTCACTAAAATTGGAAATGTATATCTTTGCTAATGCAAACACAAAATTGAAATTAATCAGATCAACTGGAAAAGCACTGCACATCGTATCTATACTGCGCATGTGTATTGATGTGGTCATCCTAGTGGAAAATATGAGATGAATATTCAGTCATGCAATGGGAAGGAAATCTCAGTCCAAGGTGGATTTTTCTGATTGTCTTGGTGGGCCACATAAAAACTCTTAACGGGCCACATGTGACCCTTGGGCCGTTATTTGCCCACCCCTGATTTAGAGGCATTATTATTGGGTAAGTAATTTTTGTAAGTATTTGATGAATTACAATGAGAAGTAAAATAAGTCCAGGAAATTCTTTAATCATTATTAAAAAGAACTTGAATCATTTATTTAATAGGTAGATATGTTGTTAATCACTACTAAATTCATATTTATTACATTGATAATTACTTTCTAGAATTGATTTCACTGAAATAATAGCGATCCAGAAAAAATAATCCAGAAAATGGTTGGACATAGTTTTAGAAAATAATTTACCTACATTAAATAGGCTTTACATAATGTGTGCTTTAATATCCTATAGAAAGATTTAAAAATTTGTTAGTTTTAAAAGTATAATAATAAAAAATGTAAATCTTAAGCTCAGAATTCATAGTAATAGGTCATCTCTGGTGATAAAAATTATATTGTAGAAATCATGTTTTTGTTTTACAGTTCGAAATGATGTTTATTTAATCAATATAGATTAGCTTGGGTTTATTACTCACTATTTGAACATAACCAGATATTCATCTAATTATTAATAATTACTTATCTAAATAGAATGATTATTAATATAAACTACTTTCAAAAACTGATTTGATTTATTAAGAAAATAAATATAAAAATGAATCACACCTATCAAAGAATAATATTTCTACATATAATATAATGACAATACAGAACGATAAATATTTTCTGATTTTTAAAGATGAAATACTCTCCCTTTAATTACATCTGTTTTGACAGTTTGTGTAATCATAGGAAATAATGATCACTAAACAAGGCAAAACTCTCTCCATACAGTAGTGCCACCCTGTGCCAACCAGAGTAATCAATGGATGCCAGGAGGCTTGTGCATAAAATGCCTATCTAGTGCATACTCATCCAATATCCCCAGAGTAGTTTCTAGTTTGTGGCCTTCATCAGTGAGAAACCTTGGATCTGAGAGCACTGCACCTAGATCTTAGGATCTAATGCAACCCTTCAGCAGTCACCTTTTATCTCTACTTAACTACAAAACTATGAGAATGAAATTGAAAACACAATAATATTTTCAATCTAAGCTCAATAGTTTATATAGACAAATGGGTCTGAACTCAGTTCATCACCCATACATTTTGGTGTCTTTGGCTCTTAAACAACCATAGCCACCACTATCCTTTTAGGCAGTATTGGTGTTAAACCACTAAACATCACATGATTACCATCTCTTATACTAGCACATAATTGTTATTAAACAAGGCAAAAATCTGGCATCCATTGACCACTCTGGTTGGCACTGGGTGACACTACTGTATGGAGAGAGTTTTGTCTTGTTTAATAACAATTATGTGCTAGTATAAGAAATAGTGATCATGTGATGTTTAGTGGTTTAAATAATGATCATGCGATGTTTGATGGTTTAATATTAACCCCACCCATAGTATGATGTGGCTATAATTATTAAAAAACCAAGGGTAGCAAAATGTATAGATACTGAACTGGTTTTAGATCAGTATGACTATACAAATGAATGAGCTTGGATTAAAAACATTATTGTGTTTTTATTTTGAATTCATAGCTTTATAATTAATGAAAAAATAAAAGATAACTGCTAAAGGAATGCATTAGATCCTAAGATCTAGATGCAGTGCTCTCAGTTCCAAGTTTTCTCCCTGATGAAAGCTAAAAGCTAAAAACTAGTCTGGGAATATTGGATTTTATGCACAAACCTTTTTGCAGCCATTGACTACTCTCACTTACTCTGGATAGCACTATTCTATGGAGAATTTTGCCTCTGTTTTAACAGCTTGTGTAGCATAGGAAATAGTGTTCATGTATTGTTTGATAATTTAAATCTGACCAACCCAAATTATAAATTACTATATTATCCTTTTATTGGTCAGTATTGAATGATTAACATAGTTAAAATAAAATTATGTGCTTTCTTAAAACTTATAAAATTATGAGAACAGTAATCAACAATGATGTCATTAATTTATTAACATGAAAGACAAAAGAACACATATGTTCAGAATCTGCTGATTGTTTACTTGTTTTAATACATTTTATTGGGTAATGTTAGCCAATGATATAGTGTGTTATAGACAAATTCTCATAGAATATTATACAAAGTTTAATGTACAGCAATTTAAAACATAAAATATTTTATTTTACAGAGGGAATGATCCTCTAAAAAAATAACAACAACATTACAAAGTTGCTTTATCATAAAAAAAATAAATAAAAAATTAGAAGCAAACAACAATATATTGTCGTTAATTTGAAAGTAATGCTTAGTTAGCTGAATATAAAAACACTATTTTATCACAGTGTATTTCAACTGTCTATTATTATGTATGTAATCACATGCAAATATCACTGAATGATTAAAAAATTTTAATTGGTATAACAGAGTATGTGCCCAATATCCACCTGTTTTATTTTTTTGGCATTATGGGATGTTATGTTTTATATTCTTAATGAATTCAAGTTTTAAAGATTTAACTTGTTCAATATCAGGATTTTTAAAAAATAATATTAGAAGATATTGGTTATAAATATTTTACCATCTGGCTAAGAATAGCTAGATACTCATTTACCAACAAATTAGTTAAATTGTCTGCCATCTGAGTAACTTAAAAAAGAATTTCATCCTAATTTGAATCTGAAAAAAATTCCCTTAGTTTTATTGGCATTGAACTAAACTATCAAGGTCATGTATTTGCTAGATGATAGAGACCTTTACTATTTACAAAATGAAGACTTGATTTCGATGAGATATTTAGATTTTAATCTAATAAGGTAATATAAAAAGTTGCTATATACAAAATTCATCATAATAGTGACATAATGTTATTGTAAATTATCAAGAGTAAGCCTATAGATTAAATATTCAAATTATCAAATTGGTAATCAGTAACATGCCATCCATAAAAAGTAAAAGTAAAGTAATATTTAAAATGTTTTCTAGCAGAATTTCAATTGTTTATATTATTTATTTGTAGATAAAGTAATTTTTCATTTTTTTATCCTTAGTATGAATCACCAATTTGTTATAGTTAACTATTATTTATACATTTCAATGGTATTCAAATTTTATACTTAATAAATATGTTTATAAAAAAAATTAACTTTCAATGACATTTAGATTAAGCATAAAAAATAATATCATAATTGTAATTTTTTTTAGAAACTCTAATTCTAAAACAAATAAATAATTTTTTTTAAAACTGTCATATTAAATTAGCATTGAAGTGGTATAATTATGAAATTTATGCTTTAATAACTGCTATGAATAAGCAAATGACACAAATATTATCACAAAGTTGGACTAAAAATTATTACACCGTTTCATAAATACTGATTAAAATTTGCATATAATTATTTACAGAACTCTTTCAATAAAACACCTACATATTTTCAATAATCTGATTTAGTTAAAGCGTGACAAATAAATATTGTAGGAGTCTACAAAAAGATTAATTTTATTTTTATTATAATTTTTTTTAATGTATACAAATTTATAATATTATAAATATCTCCATAGTTTTGTCTTATTATCTATTATGTAAAAATTATTGGAACAGATATTATTTAAATCTGATATTATTTTTCATAAAACATTTTGGTTATGAATGAAAATAGCATCAGTCTTTAGGCATGGAGATTTTCTTATCTTTTTCTCTACATTTGTGAGAGATACATAAGCACAGATGACCATGCTCTCATTTAATGCAAAGAGATGACTCATAGTAGAGAAAGTTTGAAATATCCATGTTTTACATATATCTATGAAGAAAAAAATTACAATGAAGTAGTGGATAACACAGCCATCTATCACAGTAGGAGATTAAATTTAAATCAAATTTAAAATGTTTTCACGTAGTTGAACATTTAAAAATAGGGTTCTTTAAGAAGCTGGTTCATAACTAATTGTTGAATAGAATATATAACTATCTTTAACTAGAGAAAAAAATTCTTACCAACTAGTGATAGAATAAGTAGAGAGTAATTTTTCTTTTACTATATCTTAGTATTTTAAAATGAGGTGCTTGAAGTTTTCACTGGCAAGTCATCAACCGATTACCTAGAGGATGATCAGACAACATCAAATAGATTACTAACTCCCAAGATCCAGGAATTTCCCTAATTTAAAAGGAACCAGCCATCTTAGTTAACTACATGGACTAACAATTTTAATTATTCAAATTATATATGTATCAATGTAGAACCCATTTTTCTTTATTATATAGCTCTTTGTTGTTCTTTTTTTATTGAGAGAATTGATGATCCAATCCTATAATCAACAATCATAATTGTGTAAGGAGGGTCTATAGGTCAATCACTACAATTTTTGAAAGTAATAAAATCAGTTAATCCTTAAACCTAGCACCAGAAGAAGTGGTTGACTGTCTGATGTTGAGGTGAGTTTTTATGCATAAAATATTAAATGTGCATCCTAGTACAGGACAATTTTATATATTTATTGTTATTGTTAAATTAACTTGATTATTATTATTTGTTATTCTGTATGACTGAGTAACCTTCTTGTATGAATTGCTATTGCTGTCATAAACACTGGTAACATCATAGGGGACTTCATACCCAAAGACAACAGTCAGTAAACCATGAAGCATTGCCATAGATTAAGATAGACAAGTTAAAGCCAGAAAATAGAAGGATTGGTCAACAGTATGATCATATCAAAATAATCATGAATTACATTGTTAGACTAAGCAAATGGTTAGAGCAGGTAGTGGATGAACATCCTACATGAGGTCAAAGATTATGGGGATAATCATAATATTATATGGATCAAATGAGAGCTGACATATTCAAATGTCAAATTTATTTATTACAAAAGATTGTAAATCGCCCATAATGGAATAAAACTGTTAATGATTTATTTAATTTAATTAGAATATGTGTATGTTTTCTCATTTATCTAACTTTCCATTATCAATGCCATATCATTTATCTAACATTCCATGACCCATGCCACATCATTTATCTAGCTTTTCATTATTCATGCCATACCACGCACATAACTCAGATGTAAATATTCTTAGTTTTATATCAAACATGGTAATCATCACCCTAGATTATTAGAATCATGTATATATCCATGGAGTTTGAATACCAAGGAGTAATAAAAATATGAGGAGAACCCACAACCTCAATAATCTAAAGAGCAACCATATGGTAATGATATGTATTGTAACAGTCAGAAAATGTGTGACTCGTAAACATAATGCAGAATTCGACCACCACAGAGAACAGTAGCACCATCGAGGTAGTGAAGCCACCCGTGGTACTGAGTTCGAACATAGTTTGTCGGTTCCACAATACAATCCATGAAACAATGCATCTGCTGCGACATTAGTAAATATTTCTTTAGGCATGGTGGTCAGGGATATGCAAGAGATTCATGATTTTATTTTCGAGTTAGCCAATAATCAAACTACATAATCGAGGAAATATTATATAGAATGGGTATCGAATAAATGAAATGTAACTGCAGATGTATAGTTTAAAATTATTTATTAACACATTTTAAGAAGGTCATTTACTAATAATATTTTATGGATTAAAAGCTTCAGTAGCGGGATTTGCAACATGATTATATTTTAAAGAATATATTTATTTATTTGTTTACAAAAGGAATTCATTTATTTGAAGGTGTAATCTAGTACCTAAAATTCTCGGGTAAGTATTTCTAATGCATGCCTGGAGGGATTTATACCTTTGCAATGCAAGAGTCTAAAGTAAGTGTTATAAGAGTAGCGGCAGACATATATTTATTTAATTAAAATATTTATTTATAACTAAGGGCAAACATTTATTTGAGAGTGAATTATGAAAATAATGCAGAGGCAAAGTGATATATAGAATAATAAAACTAAGTAAAGGAACACGTGGTACACTTTAGAAAGGCGATATGGAATGGTAGTATATTGAAACTGCAATGCCGTGAATGAGTTTATAAGAATGTCAGGCTGGTCTCTGCCATCGGCCCAATGAAGTAAGGTGTCACATAAGCATAACCAGGGACAAGCGGTCTGTGTCACAGTTTTCCAGCTGGCTGCATGACATCGTCAAGTCCTACGGGAGCACCCATTATGTCCGCTTGTGTAGGACGACTGGGGTTAATTTCAACCCTGAAGAATCAGGGAATTTCACGGCGGAATGGGTCATCGCATCTCTAAAATGTAACACATGTGTAATGTATAAATGATTATGATGAGATTTCAATAGATTTCTAACTCGGCCCTACATTATCAACATTTACTAAAGAACGTTGGTGACTCTCAAAGAAATGTAATTTTCTAGAATTATTCATTAAGATTTAATAAATACAAAACATATATAAACTAGGAGTTATTACAACTAATATGCCAGCCATTTGCGAAGTAGTAGACCCTGCATTACAATAAATGATGCATTGAATGCGTGTTAATTTATATGAAAGTTAAGTTATTTAGGAAAGTAAATATTAATAAAAATTTGACACGCATTCATTGTTTCAAGCGATCATAGATTTAGACTTTGAAAATTGAGATAATTATGAGCATGCAATAATTAAATAATAAATATAGATAAAATGTAGATTTTAGAAATACACACCCAAGAAAGATAGAATGAGGTAAGCTAGATTATTAGAGAAATTTACACATTAAGTTAATTATTCAGTTTTAGTTATACATATGGTAGTTTTTACATTTTATAATTTAGATAAGTAGTATGAAGAAGAGCTATAGCATATTATTAGATTACTCTAGTGTTTGAATGCAGACAGGTACCTGTTTTATAAGAAGTTTTCTGATTCCATTAGTTTAGTAGCAAAAGGTTCATGATTAGCAGTTCTTTTTTGTATTTAGGCGTTTCATTTATTTTAACAGCAGCAGCAGCTTTCTCATTTATTTCAGGCAGCAGATCTTCATGGTGAATTTAGGATGGGCAATGGAAAGTTCGGCATCCGATAGGCCATCTCCCGATAAAGAATAATCTAGGTGCTTTTACTCGGTCATACCTTGGCAGGAACAATTTATTTAGTGATCGAGAGCAAAGCTAAAGTTTAAGTGAATGTCTCCAACAAGTCTAAGATGGCCTCTTTTTTTATCTTAATCTCTCACATTTTTGTTAAGGTATTTTTAGGTTCTACTTAATCTGCCCTGAGGATAATCAATGCATTTTGTTGGTTTTAATTATAAAGAGAGCTGCCATTCTATTGTTTACATTTTACATTTACTAATTACATTTTGGGAAAATTTTCTTTAATTAATCTATTATCTAACACTGACCGATGCTTTTAAATTTCAAAGACAAAAAGGGAACATAAGATTATTTTAACTTTTAATTAAATATTACATCAGATTTTTTTAGAATTATTATTAAACGAAATTTAAACAAAGCAATAAATACGAACTTTATAATCCAAAATAAATGATTAAAATTATACAGAATTATATAACTAAAAGAAATCTAAATTATATTATTTTATCCCTACTTATTGCCTTTAATTTGAGATCGAAATGTGTGTGTGTTTATGCTGAATTCTACATATATTTATACATTTTTAATATTGCTACACACACAATTCGATACCAAAAAGTTTAAATTTGGGCGGGATAGACGAATCTTACTGTTTCAGTATCAGAGTTAAACTAAGCATAGTATCAAATGTGATAAATTTATAACTGGCAAACTTTAAGGACTCAATCTTATACAATCACCTCAATGTACAAATAAAATGAGCAATGCAAATAGCCATTTTATTCTGTTCCATTCCACTTAATGACCAATTATTGGAGCTAGACACTGTCCAGTTGCATTGTCAGAAATCTGATCATATACACAATACATCCATTCCATTACAAATGGTGCAGCCAACCATTGGGCATGAATTAAATATATTAAGATTCCAATTTTCACTCATTCTGTTACAAATGCCATCCAATATGTTGGTGGCATGAACTCTGATGGTTGTCATATCCCTTCCATTACTAATGGTGACCAACATGTTGGGGTATGAACTCAAATAATTGTAATACAATACATTGTAAAATCTACATAATGATCAGTTGCATTTTCAAAACCATAAGTATCATGGCACTACAAATGACACCACTATGTAATAACCTTGAACCCAGGGGATTATTTCATCTAAAGTTGAACCTAGAAGTAGCACTTTTATATTATTTGAAATAATTAGAATTAAGATTATTTCATGAATATCAAATTCAAAGAAATTAAAATGTTACAATAATATGGTAAGTAAATTAACTTAATATGTGGCATGTGAAAATCAGGTAAATGATGAACTAAAAAATAATAAAATAAAAATAATAAAATAGCTGGTAGTTAACTAATTAAATGGAGATCTAAACAAAGTGCATGATAACAGCCAAAAATGTTGGATGAGTAGGAAATAAATATTAGCTTACAGTAGGCATGTAAAGGCAGGGAAACCTCTATGATGTTGAATGAGTATTATTATTAAAAAGGTAGTTCATTGTAAAACTAACAAATATCACAAAACAATAATAGAAAAAAGTCTAGACACTTGTAAATGATAACAAGAAGGAAATACAGATCAGTGGATACAGAAAGTGATCAAGAAATCAGAGAGAAGTTAGGAGGTAATGATAGGCAAAATCCTGTAAAAAAGGATAGAAGCATTAATTTAATAGCCAGATGACAAGATATCCTGCAGGATTGGAGCTGAAATAGACCAGCATCAAAAATAATAGCAGTGCAAAAGCCAGGAGAAGAAAAAGTAAGGTGGATGGAAACCCCATGCACCAGATTATGATGATAATACTACAAATGTTTGATCAACAAAATAGCAAGTTGGACCAAATAAAGGCAGATCTTGCTGTATTGAAATCAGAGTTGGGATATGTGAAATCAGATATGGCCAAACTGAACATCAGTTTAGAAAATAAAATGGATAAACAGAATAATGAAATGAAAACAAAATTCATAGACTTAGTAACCAAAGTTTGGAATTGAGGGATGAAGTCAAGGAAATCAAAAGCATGCACTTCAAGTGTAAGCAGTTTGATTTAATCATGTGAATGTGTTAGAGTCTAAGCCTCAATATGGAGAGACAAAAACAACAGACATCGCAAGTGAAGAGGGACATAGAGAAAGTAGATTCAAAAATAAATACATGGAAATCATACAGAATAATAGGATAACAAATGTAGAAGAGAAGATGAAGATAATGGAAGGGGATAATCAGAGACTGATTGGAAGTACAAGTTGTGAATGAGAATAAAATCTCACAAAATAATAAGGGCCTCAAAGAGATGACTGAGAATCAAAATAACCTATGGGCACAACTAAAGAAACTAAAAGAATCAATCAACCAAATGTATTGGGATTCTAAAAGAGGGATTAATAAAAAGGACCAAAGGGATACTGGGAGAAATAACTCAAAAGAGTTCACAGGGCCAAGGGTCACAAGAAGAAAGGAGATGCATGGGAAAACTACATACTCCCATTAAAAAGTTCTTAGGTCAAGAAAGGGATCATAATAAGATATATTCCATTAGAAGAATTGAGGAAAAGGAGAGAGTGATGCCCTCCAACACATAAATACAAATAAAGACCCTGGCCAAAAGAAAGAGGATCCAGGAAGTTGGAAGACCAAACCATTAGAAAATATAAATCAAGAGTCAGACAAATATAAGGATGGTATAATGAGCTTAGTCAGCCAGTTTGTTAAGTTGAAGGTGTTCAAAGGTTTATTCACTGAAACCCCTATTGAACATCTTAGGGGCCTGGACTTGTTCCTCTCAATAAACCAGAACCTATCAGAAGGGGAGAAGATCACAATCACCTATAGCCATTTGCAGGATGATACATTGACATGGTAGGAGTTGTGTTCCAGACCCTGTCAATTTATGAGGATTACAAGTCCCTAGTAATAAAGAGTTTCTGAAATGAAAATAGACAGGAAGCATTACTATGTCAGAAAATGCAAGAGAAGTACATTAATGCCTCAGGAGAGACATTGGTGAAATTCTTTAGGAGACAGATCACCAGGTTAAAAACCCTGGATACTTACCCCACTAAGCAAGAGGCAAATCCTTTGCATAGTTTGGCATAAATTTCCCCTGAAGATTGAGCAATTTCTAATTTGCACCAACATTAGTAGCATTGAGTAGCTTGTGGAATTACTTAATAGTATTGACACCATTAACCAAAACACGAATAGTAAATTTGGCAAAAAGAAAAAAATAGAAATCCCCATCAATCCCATTAACTACAAACGAAAAACAATAACAGTCATTACCAAAACTGAAAAGAGAATGGTGAAAAACCTATCAAGAGTAGAAATGATGAAATCAATAGCCAACAACTGTGGGTCACTACATTAAAGATTCCCAATATCATGCCAAAGCCATTGACCTTAAAGTTAAATAAAATCCCAATCAAAAACAGTAGCACAACAAACTAAATGGGTACTTGAGAGATTGTTCCTCACCTCAAGCAACCATATTAAATAAGGGGAACAAAATAAAACTTTTAATCAGAGAAATCACCAATATGACATATTTATGAAAAGATAGAGCACATAGCTATGCTCTAAAAAGTTGCCCATAACAGAAATATTATTTGAGGATTTGCTCACAAGAATGCTAATTGACTCTGGAAGCCAGATACTTGTGTTATCAATGGACCTTTACAATAAAATTACACACAAAAATCCTAAAAGTTAAAGTGCTACTACTAAGGTCAGTCCAAATAACCCTGGCCATATTGGACCAAAAGCAAATCTGGAAAGAGATAAAGGTCAGCCAAACAATACTCTACCATGTGTTTCTTATCTTAAATGGCTTCATTCGTGAAGCCATATTAGGTTTAGACTTCCTAAACATGAACAACTTCCTAGTTTATTTCCTTAATAAAGTAGTCAGGATAGGTGATCAAGTTTTAGAAATGTCACTGCTGTTGAGATATGACCTACCAAAAATTGTCTCTATAGCAACAAATGTCTGTCAAGCACTCATACACACAAAGATTGCCATATCCAATTTGATTGATGGCAATAACAAGAATAAGTTAAGGTCCATTCTTGATAAATACATTGGAATATTTTCTGAATTGTCAGGAGTAATAGAGGGATTCCAGCAATGCATCAAATTTTTGATGACCAGCCATTTCAATCCAAGTCATACCCCATACCACACCAATATCATGAGGAAATAACCAAGAAAATCAACAAAACATTTGAGTGGGGGATTATTTCCAAATGCTCTTCACCATATTTCAATCCTGAAGTGACAGTGAAGAAAGAAAGATAAATCAATGAGATTTTGTCTAGATGCTAGGCAACAAAACAAAATTACCATTTTTGAAAGGAATACACCACTGCTCATCCATCAGCTGCTTGTGAGATTTGGAAATAAAAAAATTCTCTAATTTTGACTTAACCTCCAGATATTGGCAGATAGAACTCTACCCAGAGGACTGTACACCACTTTTTTGGTATGAAGGCATCACATATTAGTTTAACCAAATGCCATTTGGATTGATAAATAGTGGCATCAGTCTAATCAGATGCCTGGATCAAATCCCCTTTCCTGAGATCAAGCAAATGACCACTATTTATGTAGAGCAAACAGTGCTAGCTTTTCTTGATTTTAATAAACCCTTCATTGTACAAACTGATAGTAGTGGTTATAGATTAGGGGTAATATTATACCAAATCCAAGAGGACATCCAACCAGGGAATCTCTATTTCATTATCCATCTGCAAAAGGGTTCAGAATTAAATTATACAGTTACAGAAAAAAGGCACTAGCAGTAATGTGGGCTTTTCAAAAATTTGACAGATATTGCTCATATCAGAGATAATAGTTAGCACAGACAACATGAGTTTCAAATTCTTGAACCACAACTATCTCACTAACAGACAACTGTTTAGATGAAGCTTTATGTTACAAAAATTCAAATTTACAGTACAATTCTGTAAAGGATCTGAAAATATAATAACTGATGTATTAAGTCAAAATCCATGCAGGCCAGAACAATGACACCTGCCCATAGATGTGATTAAATTATCAATATTGATACAATATTAAATAAGGATATAGATAATGATTTTGTAAATATTTATGACTTACAGTTCCAAGATGAAAAATTGATCTCAATTATTAAGACATTAAATAGAAAACTCTATATACAGCTGATGATCTTAAGCACTACAAGTTAGAATAAGGTCCTATTATACAAAATGAACAATGAGATGGATGAGTGGAGGTAGTGATACCTGACAGGCTAAAAACCCCACTCATACATGTGCATTGTTTAGCAGATAAAACTGAACAGATGCTTAAAATTGGTTTTACTAGACTAAAATGTACAAAGACACCCTAAAGGTAATCCAGCAATGTCAAGCATTTATGAGGGCAAATCCAGTAAACTAAAGTAATATCAGTTTGATCAAATCTATAATACCAACAAGACTAATATATCAGTTTGTTCAAATCTATAATGCCAACAAGACCAAATGAGATCTTAGCTATAAACTTCTATGAACCTTTGCCACCATCTAATAAACAAAGATATCTGTTAGTAGCTTATGATCTCTTTTCAAAAGTCATGTTAGCTTACCCAATGCCTCAAGCTAATACTAGATATGCAGTCAAAATATTAGACACCTTCCACTTCAAACAAATAGGGAAACCAGAAATGATCCTATTAGGTAATGGTACCCATTTCTTATCCAAAAAGTGAAAGAAATGGGAAGAAAAACTATAGGTAAAATGTGATAACCTCCATTAGAAATCTGCAATCAAACCCATGTGAATGCATTATGTGGGAACTTGGATATTTGTTTAGAATCTAGCATGTGAAGTGTGTAACAGAATACATTAATTGGAGTATGAATGAATCCACAGGGTTCACACCCATCAGGTTACACTTAAACAAAGATATCCCAAGTTTGTTTAAAACCTACAAACCCATATCCACAAAACACCTATTAGATTCCAAACAGGATCAGAGAAAAGCCCACACTGAATCAAGTACATTGCAAGTAAGCACAACAAAAAGCAAGTAAATTCAAATCTTTTCCTTTTTCTTTTATTAAAATTCTTTAAATTTTTCTATACATTTAATATATACATCTATTTATTTTTTATTCATTATTATTATTATTATTATTATTATTATTATTATTATTATTATTATTATTATTATTATTATTATTATTATTATTATTATTATTATTATTATTATTATTATTATTATTATTATTATTATTATTATTTTCCATATATATATATATTGTTGCATTCTCATGCTATTATTTTATAACATTCAAAAATTATATTTATTTCAATTATTTTTCTTTTTTTCTTAATTTTGTTGTATATAACACTTTAGTACAGCTTGTATGCAAAGTAGATATGGTTTTATATTTATTATAAGCATGATAGTTTATATTCCTTTTAATAATTCCAGTTATTATTAAAATAATAGTATTATATTAAAATGTGTGTCAGAAAACAATATTTTAATAGTATAATAATTAAGTTTATAAGATGGAAGAGAGTAGAGAATGTAAAATTAATTGCAAGTGAGATTCTGAAAGTTTTAAAATAGTCAAATAAGAGTTAAATTTTTAGTGTATTATAGTTCAGATTAAAATTTGTTAAAAGTTATTTTAATATTTAATACCTTTAAATATTTTACTTGGTAGTTGTAATAAGTTACAATTAGTTATTTAAGAAGTAATTAATAAGTTAGGTTAAAGTTTGAAATGTCATTTTCTTTATTCATATATGTGTGCACTTGCATGGGTGAATGGAATGTATTTTTATAATTAATTATTTTTATTTGGATTTATTTAAACTCATTTAAAATATATAAATAAATGATTATAACATTAGTTAAAGGGTAAATCCAAGGGATAAATAGTTATAAATTTAAAACTTTAATAAATTAAAGTCATAAAAGATTTAATTAGTAAATGAAGTAAATTATGTTTCTGTATTTTTATATATTATTTTTTATATGAAAAACTTTATTAACTTTCTTCCAAATTAACTTTGTTAGATCACATGTCATTTTGAAAATATCTAGATTAAAATGATGTCATTTACTGATTGACTTATCTTATAGTTGAGTTTTTAAAAAAAGTAATAAAAATAACAGACTTTGTTTATTGGGTATTTATAAACAATTGACAGCTAAAAAAAAGTAATTAAAAAGAGACTATAAAAGAGAAGGTTCTGGGTTGGATACTCAGTCTAGCTTGAATTCTCTCTTAGGTCCTGATTTTCTCTGGCACAAGTTAAAATTATAAATGGTTAAATTTGTATAACTTATTATTTTTCTTAAAAGTGTTAACATGAACCTAGTCATCCATAAGTCTATGATGCACTTTGGCTAAAGTACAGGTAGCCCTCACATTTTGTTATTAACTTTCAATTAAGATTTATTAATTATAAAAATGCTATGGAGGAACTTTATGTTTATTACTAGTCAAATGAGTAAAATTAACTACAGAATAAATTTTAATAAAAAGGAGGTAGTATATTAATTTACAAATATTGTAAAAATTAAGCAGAACAATTTTCCAGTTCTTATTTTACTTATTTGTCTCATAAACAGGAGGAGTTTTAAAAAGAAAAAATTGAAACACATAGGCTATTAAACTGTATATTTGAAATTTAAAATGTGTTATATTTATTTGCCTGCTTAACAACCAAAATTATTAATTGTCACTGGAACTGTTATAAAGAATAACTTTAAAATGTTTGAATAACTTAACTGGATTTTAAAAAAAAGTTCTTCATATATGAAAAGGAAACATATACTGGAGAAATTATAATAATTTTTAATGTTTTCTATGCTGGAACTAGTCAGTCCAAATTTTGTGAAGAAATATAATTTGCTGTTAGAAAATGTGAACCTAATAATTTATCAGTCTATGCTATAAAGTTAGCAAAATGTTTTTAAAGATGTTCTGACATGCTGAATTATTCTCTACTAACGAATGCTTTATGAAATATATTACAGAAATATATTAAGTTAAAACCTAAAAATGTGTCATTATTTTATACAAGTAACTTTAAAGTGTTTAAATATGCTTCTTTAAAAGAATAAAAAATGAAGCTACTTTATTAATTAAATAAACCCATGGGATCCCAAAATATCCATCAGCTGAATAAGTTATTGTATTACAATGTCATCATTTCCATAATCATGGCTAATTGTTGTTTTATGTTCATTTATTTTTCTTTGATGTTTTATAAAAATGCTTTTAAATTTAGAAGTAAGTTAGATATAAGAACTTCTATATATCTCATCTGGATACCTTTTGTCATGTATAAAATAATAAGTTCTGACTTGAAGCATCACAGAACTATTCTTCATCGAGAAAATATTATATGCACTTAATAGATGGCCCAGTACAGAGAAGGCTTGCTTATGAACTAAGATTTTTTTGGGGGTTGGTAAAAATATGCTATGCAATATTTTCTTTTGATATTTTGTTATATTTTAAGTAATACTATTTTAGTATTACAAATGTGTAAGGTAATTAATTTATGTAATTTTAATTTTAATGGGTTTATCAGAATGTGTTGATATTCTACACATTATCAGGTAATATTTATTATATATTTGGTAAGCTAAACTATATTCTATTTATTTTGAGTCAGTGGAGATTTTCATCTCTCACAATAATTATTTTAAATATATGGTATTTCTTTCAGTTATGGGCACAACAGCCAAAGTAATTATCAGAAGTTTTTCTTTTATATTTTTGCATAAATGCAATAGTCGTTATAACCATTAATGTTTTCATGCACTAAGAATTATTATTCTCACACTTTTATTCATTTTATTAGTCATGTCCACTTATTACAATAATTTTGATATATGATATTCCATACATGTGTGTATTGTTACTTTGTGCTAAAATTTTATATGCTACTAATTTTCTTTGTTAATTTTTCATAGTTGTTTGACTTAAATTGCACATTTGTTGGTTCAGACATTGCTTATTGTTTATTATGATTAAAATTTGAATATGACTTTAGTTAGTCATAGTGATGTTTATATCTTATCATTGTTAGTTATAATATTGCTTGGCCTCATAATGTAAAGGCCTATTGCTTATATTTATTATTGTGCTAGATGGAGTGGACAGGTTCCCCCATTTTTATTATATGCTGTTTCGTGAGTAGATAATGCTTATTTCTAGTGATTATTATCACATAGCTAAAGGTATCTAGATTCCTGGACAGGATCATATATTTCTTGGTATGTTTTTCCATGTTTTCTTGATGTACTGTGACAAAGTCCAGGCATCTTCTTTTGCTTCAGATGTAAGTATTTGGAAGCCATCATTCTTATTGATGTATTCATTGATTCATATTATTTTGCTATGTGGAGACTATGTTTGGCCTATCAATCATGATGTGTTTAAAGCTATTTTTCCACCATAGTAGATGAGGTTGTTTTGTATTTTGACGTGGGATGACAAGATAAGCTAGTTTTAATGATTTAGTTTCTTCAGGCACTCGGTTATTTTAGTCTAAGAGGTGTAACAATGTCTGTATTGGGCTGTTATGATATTATAATCATCCAAAGATAAACCAATAACAGTTAATAATTTTAAATATTTAAATTGTAAGCATATGGCCTTTAAGTGCAATCCACACATTCTATGCTAATTGCTGTATTCATCTAGAATTTTCGCCAATGGAATATTAATATTATGTGGTCAGTGCATTTCATTCATTCACTAATATTAGTAGTTCAGAATTCTAAGCAATAGAAGAGTATTTATTGGTAATTTGAAATTTATTTTGGATATGCCAGCCATTGCTCAAATTTATTCAGCTGATAATATTAAGTATTAGCAAGTTAGTCCATTAATACAGGTTACTAATGTGTATAATGCTTTTTTATTTTATAATAAATAAATAAAGAAAAAAATATATGTTATTGAGTTAATGCTAATCTAGTTTAAAACATTTAAATTTTATGATGCCAAAAATTGTTTAAGGGATCATTTAGTTGAATGGAGATGTGTAAGAATTAGCTAGTAACTCTCAATTTTAGTAAAATTGTTAAATAAGATGATTTATGTAAAATCATTTATTTTCAAAAAGAAACCATGGTAGTCTATTTGTCAGGTCAAAAGATATTGTTTGAATACTTTCAGACAAAAGACCATTTTTTTTGAACAGCGCTATCTTGGCAATATTTCCAAGCTTTATGTAAATGTTATTTTATTGTCATAATTGTAAATAAATCTGTTGATTATTGATTTAAAATAAATCTGTTTCTGTTTATTTTTTTTGTATGCTATTGTCTTGGATTCACAATATTGATTATTTTCATTAAACTAATGATATAGAGAATAATTTCATATTCACAGAAATAAAATAAAATCATGCATATAGTCATGATTTCTGGATGAAATCAATGAAACAGATAATTTCTCATTTTCAGATACTAACAAAATATTTTGCTTTAAGAAGTATTTTAACTATGTTATCTTCTGAGATAGAAGATTAAATAATATGGAGTGAAGATGGTTTTGACATTTCAGAAGATTATCCATGTTATTTCAGACTGCACCCTATTGTGCTATTTTAATGTTAAGGTCCAGTTTACATTTAGTTACTTATTAAGGTTGTCTGTGGGAGGGTGCAAGGACATAAAAAGCACTATTGTCTTTTTTCCATCCGGAGTGATGTCTTGGATAAAAGGTGATGATTATTCTAAATTGTAAATATTTTAATTATGCAATTAAATATTTGAATAAACATCTTTTTTTTTATAATTTAATAAGTATTGTTATCTTATAGTGAGAAGCAGTCACTACAAGTGAAGGGTTTGCCTCCTATAGTCAGCCAGGATATCATTTACTTATTCATTTACTTAATAGGCAATGTCATATCTTAGTAAATTTCACAAGAGTTACAGTAAGACCCCTGAGATCATTTACTCTTGTTATTTTAAAGTGATCTACCCAATTTTCTATATCATGATATTAAATATTACTAGTGTAAGATAAGTATTTCTTATTTATTTTGTGTACTAGAAGAAAAGTACATCTTACGGTAGTTTGCTTCAACCAAATTGTTCCAAATTATGCTATTTAAAGTAATGTCAAGAATAGTATTTATTTTGAAAATAGCAGATTAAAAGATTTATTAGAAAATCTTTCTTTAAATATAGGTTTGTTGTACTCAGAGAATATAATTTGATGGGAGGTTAAATCTAACAAATATTTAATAAAAGTAAAAATTTTCCTCTATAATTTATTCCAAATTATATATTATGCAATAATTATTTGCAGCATTGTCTGATTCCTCCCCTTATTTTGTTATAAATCTCTCTGTATCATATAAAATTTATTGTAACCCCACTGTGTCTAATTTGTAGTCTCTAGAATAGGGATTACAATCTCTAGAATAGTGTAATTGCAAGTTTTAAGTTTTTCTGGGATCCTCTTCCCACTCTCTTTTTGAGTTACTATATATATATATATTGAAATGATAAATCTGATTCAGATTTGCCATTTCATTGTCTGACCCACCTAATCACTTATTAAGAGGGTTTAATTGAAGCCCACCTGTGTAAATAGAGAAATGTATTTTTTCAACATTTGTTTTTTTTATTATTCTTATAACATTTTAAACACAACTATCCTGAATAAATTACTAAAATTTATTTTGGATAGTACTAATAATGTTTAATTATACTAACATACTAAGTTATTGCATTTATTGAAAAGAAAAAGGATTCAAATGTAAGTTTTGAATTTTTTTTTTTTTTGATATGTTTTTTTATATATTTATTTAAAATGTCTGATTTTTTTCTTTAAGAATCCAAGATGGTTTTTTTTGAAATATTTGTATCTCGATAAGAAATTTAAAATAAATGATAAATTAAAACACTTAGAAATTACCAAAATCCATTACTTTGGAATTTCTATTAATTAATTAATAGAGATTCTACATTGTTAGATAAAAATTATAATGGACTCTCTATCGATCCTTATTGAGGTATAGACTTTCTAAAATGGAAACAAAGTATTATTTCCTATTGTATCATAGAAGATCTGAAAACAAATCACCTTAGGCAGCACATAATTCGAATACCAATGCTAAGATATAAATAGTGGTCTGTTTTTTTAAAAAAGAAAAAAGAAAAAAGAGAATAAAAAAAAAGTTGCAGAACGTCTCCATGCAAGTTAAAATGTTGAGTGAGTAGTTAAGGGAAAGTCATCACCTGTCCCTTCCTGAGATCTGAAATCTCCTATTATGCTGCTACCAGAACCTGCCTTCAAATGCCACCTGCCATCAATGTTCACCCGCAGAACTCATCCCGGGGAGCACCAAGGTAAATGCCAAAAAATTCCAATCCTGTTGGCCAGATCTTAGAACCTAAGTTTGTTACCACTAGAATTGTAACTCCTTAAGTTTAAAGTATGTAATTAAGTTTATTGGAAATATTTTTAACTGACTCTTTAACCCTTTTTCTTTTAAATTATTTATGTTTTTTTTAATAACTCAAGCTCACAACAATTTTAATATTTTTGATTATTGAATATGAAAATATTTATTTGTTTTTATATTAACTTTAGTATAAAATTTCATGCTTTGATTTTTTATTTTTATTTTGACAAACTTCACTTGGGGGAATTCAAAGAAGGTAGTTTGCTAAAAGAGCAAATTATGTTCACAAAGGGTAAAGGGAGTTTTTAGCAAAGAATGAATTCATAAAAATAAATTGATCTATTTTTTTTTTTTACAAGTGAAGGTATGTCGAATATATGTATATCAAAATATACATACAGTAATCTTTTAAATAGTTTTGTTATAGATTTCCCAGGATGGGATTCTATAATTTTAGATTTCTTTAAATTGAAACAAAATAAAAATGCTTTGACCTAGTAACAGCACTGCTGGAAGGCATCAGTTAATTATCATGCCTTTTTTTTAAAGTTAGGAAAGTGGGAAGGGATAATTTATTTGAGAAATAATTTTACTTATTCTATATGTTTGGTTTTTGTTAGTGAAATATTTACATAGAGTAATTGATTGCGCAGGTTGATCTCTATGCATTATTAGATCAATTAAGGCGATTTAATTATAATCATTTCATATTTGGTGATTCTAATATCTCGGGTTAATAAAGAATGCTCAGTAGTGTGGACAGACCTAAAACGATAATTTATTTGCTGTTCGGAGCTGGCTCCTGGTTATGCATACGTGTGTGGGCTGGAAAGTGTGGTTGAGGTAGAGTTGGTTAGTCAGCATGATATCCGTATAGGTAGGTGGACATGAGGGCTCTCCATAATTCCTATCTCCTTTCGGTATTTGATCGCAACATGACGGACGTACTGAATTCACTTTTTCTTCATTGGAATAGGCACGCGAGTGTCTGCAAACAGACTCGTATGATCTTACATGTGTTTTTTTTTATTTCATTTGCATTCATATGTTTATTAACCTGACATTGTTTTCTTTCCTTTTGCCTATCTAATACGTAAGCCATAGAGAAATGATTCTACTCGGATCTTCGGCCTGAGTAACCAATTCTTTTGTTAATTTGTGATTAGTTAAAATCTTTTAATTTAGCTAATTCACTTTCTAGTTTTCTAAGGAATGATTTAGTTGAAAGTCCAACTAATGCGACTCCTTTGCTTGATAATTAACTGATCTACTTTTTATATATAACAGCTTACAGTTTTAATCACTGTGAAGTTAGTTTATGCTATTCCAGCAAGGTCCACTAACGTAATAAAATATTATTTTGTTTGAGATTTAAATTATTATTCATAAAGAAAAGTAAAATAAATCATTTTCTTTTCTTGCATCATTGGAGTAAGACAACAAATCAATTTTTTTTATTATAATTGTTTTTTTTTTTTGATATCCGTTAATATCAAATGTTTTAAATCTTTTTTAAATAAGAAATACAATGTTTCCTCTTTATATACAATCAGTTAATCAAATGCTTAGACTCACTGATGTATTATTAGCTTGTACTAAATGTAAACGGAGAATTTAGAATCCGTGGTCATTTAATTCTAAAATCATTTTTTTTTTAAAAAAAAAAAGTAGACAAAACTAAAATTGTGCAAACTAAATAAATGAAAGTTAACCGCTAATGAGAATCTCTTACGCAGGACGCTGTCTCTGATATACTTACTATTTAATTATAAAATTAATGTAAATAATGTTTTTTTTAAGAGCTTGAGTTAAATGTAAATTTAAAATAATTAATGAGTTTAAAATATATATATCTAAAACAAGACTTCCAGTGTTTTTCGAATCCTTTCATTTATTTTTATTTTAAGTAATCTTTGATTTTAAGTATATATATAAATCAATTACCCAAGTTCTCATTAAAATATAATTAAAAATGAATTTCATGCTTGACAGCTCGGCTCCGGCATGGTGAAAATGAAGAAATTCGATGTTATCGTTGAGAAAGGTTATTGATTAGATCTCTGACCTGGGGATATAAGTAAATAGGGCAGAATCCACTATGTACCTGACTTATATATCTTGTACATGGTCAGACTCGAGGTACTTTACCTGTATTCCGGATCTTGTTGGATCAATAGACGTTTTTCGACTGATACAATATATATATAAGCATAACCAACAAAAATAGGTGCAGTCTGATATATCTAACCCTCCTCCAGCAATCAATAAAATAACCTGTGGTGTTACTACCCATATATCATATAACAGATTTTTTTTTTATAATTTTCCCCCAAATGTAATAAATCAATCTTATTCCTGGATGTTAATTTAAACAGCAACATTATGCATTTTAATAAATTCACTTTTATAATATTTTTGTATCCTAATACTATAATAAAAAAATAAATGAATTACATTTAGATTTCTGAAAATGTAGATGATGATGTAAATAAAAATTCCAAAATTACTAAGTAAAATAACATGTATTAAGGCTAATAGAAAACACAAGAAAAAAATCATTTAATATTTTAACAAAATCGGAAGTTATAATTATCACAAGTTAAAAAAAAAAACCTTGTAAATTCCAATTAGAATAATAAATAAATAAATAATCCTAATGTGATTTATCTATCAGTAGAGGCAGTTCTCATATTTTATTAATCCAACTTTCATTTACATATATTTTTGCAGGAAATGTATTTAGTAGTATAGTATTATCAAATAAATCTTACCATTATAATAACAGTAATAAATTTGGAAGATATATAGTTTTAGAATCAAGTATATAATTATAAATTTAAGCAGAAAAAACTTTGTCAAGGATTTTAATACACATTGTATATGCATATTGGGCATATCAACAATATGAATATTCGTAAATTACTTTGATTTTATCAGCAGCAAAAATAAAGGTATGATTGGCATCACACATTGGCTTTAAAATATTTGAAAAGCAAAAATAAAAACATGGATCTATAACATATAAATTTAAACAAATATACACCTAGATGAATATCAAGAACTATAACAGAAAATCAAAATAATGGAATAGACTCCAAAATAACACTTATCCAAAAGCACACACAACGAATTAGGACTTTATTTCTAACATTAAAAATATAAGAAAAATATATTATTACATAAAGTTATCTAAAATATAGAACCATATGCTAACTGTCATCTAGACAAACATTATCTCACTAGCATGATAAAAACAATATATGAAAATAGGGATCATCCTTCCATCTCATATGGCAATAACGAATAAATGATATGGAAACGTGATAAAATATAACAATCACAATGAAATATAACTAGGCATATAAATTTATGGATTAACAATTTAATAAAATTTTTTTTTTCTCCATTAATTCTTCCATTCGTTTTTACACATTCTAAATAACGCAATACAGAATTAATATATTTAAAAAAATAGTAAAATCCTAATAAGGGTCATGATAAACATATTAAAATCATACACAAATAATACACAGGCAACTTCATAAATTTAATACACATATGAATAAATTTTATGACTAAATATTTATACTCTTTTACCAATTAATAATTCATAAGTCCTTAAATGTTGATTTTATACCATTTGGTAGCACAACAGTTCCAATAAAAAGACCTTAGACACGTTGAAGATTTACTCCAATAAATGGATGATTATGAATATTAATAAATAATTCAAAATCTAAGGTTTGTAGAATAATCACTGACATTACTAAAAGCCATTCAAAGCAGTAATGAAATACTTACTTAAATAACGCTATAATAAGAAATACAATTTTTCTCAAAACAATGCAAATATAAAATAATAGAATACTTATTCATTTTAAGTAGTACATTGATAAAAATATTGTTATAGTCGAAAATAATTTGTAGCTTCACACATTAAAAGATTATAAATAAGAGAATATATCTTTCATTAAAATGATATAAAGTTTTATTTGGCAATAAATCATTTTAATTCGGAAGCACAGCAAACTTTTTAAACAATACACAACACAAAAATAAGTAGATTTCAGCAAAGGCAAAATAAGTAACATCTTATATTTCAACAGCAATGAAATATTTAAAGCATAGTTATTAAATCTAATATTTTTTTTATTGTCAGCAGTCCATAGATTGGAGAAAGTACTGACTTCATCTTATATTTTGACTTTAAGAGATAAAATATTTATTAGCAAATTAAAGTACTTTCGAAGTTAAATGCATGAAAATGACATTTGTCCATTTATATAATATTTCATAATAAACAACAATTCATAATAAATATAATATAACCAATTTTGCAACATCATAAACAGCGAGAAAAACGAAATCTCACACCCCCTTCTTGGGTGATGTTTAGAGAAAAACGGATAGGCATGGCGTGGCCCAGACTTTTGCTGGTATAACCAATGCAGAGGCCTTTTATATACGAAGTGAGTAGATGGGCATAGCATGTGCCAAACTTATGGGTCACAGCTAGATGCAATAAATTTTACGAATGTTTAGTAGACATAAGAATAGAATAGATTCTTCAGAGCAAGGTAAAGCATTTATACATTATAATTATTTAATGGCTACCCTATTATTCAGAATATGCTATAAACTCAGAATAAATTCTAATGTGATTTAAAAATATCAAATTAAGCTTAAACAAATAGATTATATAACAGCAACGCTTAGTATTTGAAAAATAGGTCTATCATTTTTTGTAGAATTAAGCATATAAACTTTTGTTATAAAAAGTTTTGGCATTCAACATTTTAAAATTTGTGATTCTAAATAAATTGAGTATGACTGAACAATGAATATTAATTAAAATTTCTAGCAATACAATTATTCTTTTCATATAAAAATTTCCATGGTCACACAGCATTGTGACAACAGATTGCTTCCTTACTTGTTTATACATTGTTGGAGTTTTCTAAAGGTGGACAATTTATAAAAGTTTCTAAAGAGTGACAATGAAGCCAAGTTATAGCCCTAAGTAGGTAAATATGTTAGCACTGCATATTTTAAATCTAGAAAAATAATAAGTAATAATAAAAACTGTGCTGTAGAATGCTGAAAAAAATGATGAATTGATTAAGATAGATGCAAGTCAGAGCATATGTGATAGATAATTGAGATTCAAAATATTAGTTCAGCACATGAGAATGTGGCATAGGAAGGAGACAGCCCTATGATGCTGGAAAACTCTCAGGAAGTTGTCTGAGTAGATAAGCACATAGATGTGTAAATGCTTATGTATATAGTGATGCAATATTAGCACTCAATACAGATAATGTTTAATGAAAATCAGCATTTATTAGATAAATTAAAACAATCAGTGCTTGATGCAAAAACTGAAAGGAGTTAAACAATCATTGGAACTAAGAATGGAATAAAGTAAAAAAGACATGATACAGAAAGCTGAACAAAGTTTGCATTCAATAGAAAGAAAATGAAAAAAGATGCAAATAAAAATGGACATTAAATAGAATGAATGTGATTGTACTGAAGTCACAAAGAAGTGACATTGGTCCAAATGAAAATTTAGATGAAAATAATATTCAGCTTATTGATTATATCAAGTGTTACAGTCAGAGAAAATGTTAAAAATACTGATTCTAATGAAAGTGCATATGGAAAAATCAGATACAAACATGGGAATTGAGAAATTACAAAAACATAAAAGATGATTCAGGACAAGTTGAAATGTAACTAGATAATGACAAGTAAGATCTTGAAAAACAGTACAGATGTAATAAAACAAGTGAATATGTGTCATGATCACATGGATTGTGATGATGATTTCAAGACTATTATGCAGTGGGAGAGTATACTTTTGGGTTTACAAAAGAAATTTGTTTTATATAAACAGCAGTATTGTGATTTTGTCAGCGATTTTGATAATTCTTTATATCAGGGGTGGCCAACTTTTGTGTTCATAAGATCTACTTTTTATTTAAAAAATGTTTTGAGATCGACTTGTCATAAACGATCAACTTGTCATAGCTTTGTCATAGCTGTAGTCTAAGTGGAAGGAGGTGTGAAATACATACAATTTTTATATATCTACTTAATAAAAAAGAATTATTTAACGCGCCAAAAAACTCATGTCGGAGGAATTGAAGCATCATGAGTAATTATTAACAATATTTATTAATTCAAATTAGCTACGTTAAATCAAGATTAAAAATATTATTTTCAATAGTGAACTTCAACCTATCTAGAATTGAAAAAAAATTTAGAACAAAAACAAAAATAACAAAAAAAAACTTGAAAATCTTGACTTAATTTGTTTCACTCGTTACCCGACAGCTCTTGCCAGATTGGGCTCGTGATCAACCAAAAATGGTTTTGCGATCGACCGGTGGATCACGATCGATTTGTTAGACACCCCTGCTTTATATAGTATAATACCTGTCTACATGATCAGAATTCGTAGTATAAAATTTAATGTGATGAATAATTATTTCATCATTTTAGATGAAGCATCAGACAATCTTAAATACATAGCACAAAGTCTTTTATATGAGCAAGATAGGATTTTTCAGAATATCTTCTCATATTTAGTTTGCTTGCAACTTCAGTAATAAATTTTTTTTGTAGAACGTTTACGCAGAACATTTGCAGTAGAAAAGTGCACTAACAAAAAATATAGACATTATGTGAAGCATTACATATATGTGTGCTTTATGTTTAGTATACATTTACATGCTTAACTTAAATTATAAAATTAAATTTCGTTAAACCTATAAAAATTTTATAACTTAAAGTAACGACTAAATATGTATGTGAGGCTAAATTAAATGTCATTGAAGATAGAAAGTAGAAATATTTGTAGTGATTAAATAACATATATTATTTTGAAAAGCAGTTAAAATAAAAATGGCATAACTCTGTTATCTAGTTGTCTGAAGGTTTGTAATGATGGTATATTATAAGATGTGATATGTTGGACTATTTCCACTATTTATGAGTGAATGTTGAATGTATAGAAAATTTTAAACTTTATTTAAACTTTCCAAATACAAACAACTTGTTAGTAACAAACACACAAATAGACAATACAGATTAGTAATTACACAACGTTTCGAGTAGTATTATTCTCCACTCTTCTTCAGGTGTTGCTGACCTATATGCACAGTGACAATATTCGCTTAGAAGTTGAACTCACACTTTAGATTATTGAATATTGAATTTAAGGCAAACGCTCTACCAACTAAGCTCAGCCTTAAATTCAATATTCAAGAATCTAAAGGTGTGAGTTCAACTTCTAAGTGAATATTGTCACTGACTGTTCGTATAGGCCAACAACACCTGAAGAAGAGTGGAAAATAATACTACTTGAAACGTTGTGTAATTACTAACCTGTATTGTCTATTTGTGTGTTATTACTAATAAGTTGTTTGTATTTGGAAAGTTTAAATAAAGTTTAAAATTTTCTATACATTCAACATTCACTCATAAATGATGGAAATAGTCCAACATATTACATGTTATCTAGTTGATCTTAAAAGGTTTTGTTAGAGAATTTAATTAAAATTTCTTTATTTAATTTAATGTTAAAACTTTGGTAGAAAATGGCAAAGATAAGAGATTATAGTAAAACATGGCAATATTAAAATCAACTGACCTGGTATTTCATTTTGCTAATTGCTTTGCTTTTAATTAATTTTTCTTTTTGAGGAGAAATTAAAAAAAAAAGGCATTTCTGGAGATTTTATATGTGAAAGATAAGGGAATGTATATACCTGGGATTGTTCTTGGATTTATTCTTATTCTTGCATTCGATTCCTATCCTAGCTTGAGCATTAAACAAATCCATTGGTGTGTTTAAAGCTATAATGGCAGAGGAGTAAAACACCATTGATTCCCGGTCTTCTCAGGGAAAAAGCCAGTACCGAGAACAGCTGAAGCCATTCCCAACAATATGAATGATAGAGTCTAAACCTATCTGCAGTTACATGTCATAATAAAACAACCCGAAGTAAGCCAGAAGTAAAAAAAAAAAAAGGAAATATCATTATGCTGCAAATCATTCCCACCTTGGATGTAATGTGCGTCATGGAAACCTATTTCAATCCCCCACGGACAATTTGAACGGTATATGAAGGTATTGAACTCTTATTATAAAGTCCTTTATACATACATGGCTATATTTCTCAGATCTTTAATCAAAGAAATTTATAAGCATGCAAATTAACAAATAATTATTTTCTACCGTGTCTTTAAATAATGAATGCATTTCCCTTGGTTTAAATACATATGGCCTTATGATTCCATTATAATCGAATTTATAGATTAAATTATGTTATATAGATAAATTGCGTCAGTTAGCATATATATATATTCTACTAACAACATTTCTCATTACCATATACTAGTGTTAAAACAGGAAGTTGGGGGAAAATAATTGTTATTATAAAGTTAGTTACCGTTTCTTTTTTTTTTAATATTTGGTCATTTCTATCCCTTAAAATAATCTAAAAATAACTTGAATATAAGCAGAACTTTGCTTTGGATTTTTGTTCTTCCAACTTGAAAATAAAGTAGCTAATTTGGAAACAGTCACCAAACTATATATATAATAATATCTGAAATGTTCTTTATTTTATTTAAAATCTAAGTTGTTATCTGTTTTATTTAAAATTCAAATGTTATATACTTATGCATATATATGTTGGTTCAGGTTTATAATTAATGACTAACTATGTGTACAATTATTATTTTTTTATGAAAAGAGTAAAATATATTATTTAACGTAGGAATCTGTAGCTTATATTATGATATTTGTTTTATTTATTAAATGTAAGCTAGAGACAATTTAATCTTCAGAAAAGTCTTCAGTTACATAGAGTGATATTTTATGAGTATGCCGTTTAAAGTTGCCTATTAATAGTGAATGTCTAAAGTGGCATATTAGGCAAACCCGCACATATTCTTATGTTTTATAAACAAGTTTAAATAAGTTATAGTTTCGTATTTGTGATTATTTTTATATGTTGCTGGATTGTGATATATATAGTTTCCAATTAAAATTTAATATGAACAAATTCACCGATCACTTCTTCGTTTATATATGCTTATTGTCCGTGCAGATGCTTTTCCTGCCGTGGTATTTTTAGATTTGCCGGGATCATTTACTTGTTTCTCTAAGTATGTATCACTCAATGCTGAGCATATCTTTTTGCTTGTATCCTGGAGGATCGTTCTTTTTAGTTCATGGGGCAGGTATGTTCCTGCTGCCTGTGATTATTCTTTAACCATCGATGAGACTTTACTGAGGTAATATAACCCTATCAGCCAGTACCGCATTCTCCTCTTATTATTAACATATGCTTGTTGTCTGTGCTTAATTGGGATATCACAGGTTGTTGTTATTCACTATACTAATTTTTAAGGTTGAATTTTCGCTGTGCTAGTTGCACATCTTTCAGATCACCCTGTTTGACTTACAGATTTAGTGTTCAGGAGTTGAATGCTCCTCATCAGATTAAGTTGAAGGTATTTTGGTGGTTAGTCAGTCACTCATCCCTGATAGTTTGCTGGTCCAATCAATATAGTATTTATATTGAGACAGAGTTGTCTAAATCAATTCCAAATAGGGATGAAAACACACAGATGTCCTATAACCTAGCATATGGTTAATGATATGATATTTAAGGTATTTGTATTTTTATTGTAAAAGGTCAATTACTAACAAATTATTTCATTAATAAACTAAATATATGTTATTCTAGTGTTTGTTTTGTTTATTGCAAATGAATTCATTCCTACTATATAATCCTTTAAGAATATCAACCTCACTACTATTATCAATTGAGATATTTTAAGAGTCCATGTTTCTTCCTGATCTCCAGATGCACAAAGAGAAGGATGCAGATGCTAGCATCAGAAGCATTGATCATGTGGCTTAGATTTCTGAGGTCTAGGCAAATGGGTTTTGAATAGCATTGTGTGGAACATACCAGGGTCTTGTTGATGTGCCATACATTTCTGACCATTACATATGTTATAAGACTGGTATTATGCACTTATTTTAAGAATAGCTATACTATCCTGAAATTGGAAAGGCAATTTTGAAAAGATTTTATATACAAATGCAATATAAAGTTTCTGCAGATGAACTGGAAAAACATAATAAAGATGAGGAGCCAGTTACATTAAATGATCAGTCATCCAAATGAAGAGCAATAATATGCAATGATATTAAAATTGTAGACAGAAGGAAGCACCAGATAAATTTCAATTTGCAGAAAAATTGATATATGACTTTGGAAACAGACATGAAGTAATGAAAATATTTGAGAGTGTATCCACTTGGCAGATATTGGTAAACAACGATAAACAAATTCAATTTCAAGGCAATTATAAATTAAAAAAAATGAAAATTTCTTTGTAGCAATAATAATCATTTTTTTTGCTATAAGCACAGGAGGGTTGAGATAAACTTTTTCTATCTCAATATCTAAGTTATTTTGAAAGATTTACCAGTTAGCAAAGTATAATCTTAATTTCAGCTATTAAGTTTTTTCATATATGTTTGCATATATGTGCATACATTAATAAGTTTGCATTTATTATAGTTGGTCAATGTTAATTTAGTTGTTAAAAAAAACGTTGTAACTAAAATTACTATAAATCTGTGTAAAATTTAAATTATAGAAACAATATTTAATTTATAAATCTTTTATCAATTCTTAATTATTTTGTGCTTTAAACAATTAAAAAACACTCTTACAAAATCAATTTTGTTACATTAAATCCTGTTTCTCTTTTTGATATTTGAAGTTATCAGATGCCCCATAGATTTTTTGGTAAATCTCATTACAAGGAAATAATTATTGGTTTAAAAGGTTAAGATTGTTTTAGTAAATCTATTGATGAAATATTTATTGACTTATGTAGGTTAAAAATGAAAACAGCCAATCATTGGCTTTTTTAATTAAAAATTCTTGGTAATTGAGTGTGCTAATTAATTAAAAGTTTAGTGCTATAAAAATACCAGCTCAGAATTATATTTTTATTCTGGATTCTGCACCTATTTGTCATGAAGCCTGCTCTATGATGTATCCAGAAATTTTTCCAGTGCCAAGTTAAAGCTCAGCTAAGGCTGACTTCACTTTTCATTATGTAGCTTGTAGAAATCAGATGCCAAGTTTACTTGTTGAGAATTCAACAATCTTCTAGCCACCATCAAATATGCCATTCAATTAAATGCACTTTTCAGTATGAAAAAAAAATGACCAAAACAAACTATGTTTAAAGGATTAACAAAACAGGTAAAGTAAGACATGGAAGCCATACCTACATTTGCATCCACATATATCCATAAAATTCAATCTTTCCAGAAAATAATATCCCCATCACCATCATTTCCTCTAGACTTAAGGTAAACTTCTACTTATAAACTATATAAGACATTACTCATAATCTAATGATGCATAGGTTAAATAATTTAATTTTATATTTATATATTTATCTGCTTGTCATCTTTTTTTATTATTATTATTATTATTATTATTATTACTACTACTACTACTACTACTACTACTACTACTACTACTACTACTACTACTACTACTACTACTACTACTACTATTATGCTCAATCAACTTTTATTTTAAAAAGTAGCAATTATTTATATGACTACTAATACATCACATCCTTTTGTATCATTATAATATATGAAAGACTACCAGTATTATCAGACAAACTGCATTCCTGCATATTTTTTGATTATGTTTTCAGTTTAATTTATGCTAGAGTTATTCATAAAAAAATCATTTAATAGATATGTGATCATATAACCAAGTAATATACAGAAGAAAAGTAAATTTTTTCACATTTTAAAATATAAGTTATTTCGCAATAAAAAATTTGGTTAGTTATAATAAATGGTGCTGCTCCTGACAAGGTTTCAGCAGTTGTATAGTGGCTGACTTTAGTGTTGAGTGCTGCAATGCTCTGTTACTTAATGTGGTCCAATATTTTGTGAACTTCCAAGCAATAAAGTTTACTTACTATTCATCAAGAAAATGCATAAGGGTGAAAAGAACAAGGCACTCATACAATCAAAAAACCTATTGCTGGATTAACGAAATACTAGCATAAAAATATCAAAAATCATGTGATTATTAGCAGTATTTTGACATTTACAAACATTGCAGATTTTGTTAGGTCATATAAAATTCGTTGAAAAACATAAAATTCTAATAATTTGAAAACAATTTAGTTACAAATAAATCATGATTGATTATATTACCTTTTACATAATCTTTCCTATGAGATCTGATATCGAGTCTCCATTAATGCTTTTTGTATACAGAGGGCATTGCTTACTTGTACATATATCATATTTTAATAAACAAATATTGTCAGAATTAATATTTGTGTGCATGAGCTTTAAAGACACAAATGTCATGCACAAACATTTCATACCCATTAGCAATATGCAGCAATAGTATGCCTGCCTATTGCGAAACATCTGGACTCATTAAGACTTAAAAATATTAAAGATAAATAATAATAATGATAATTAGACAGGATTTAAAACCAGATTTTCAAGCTCCCTTCCTAACCCACTCCATGTTATCAAGTTCCCTTTAATTACATTTAATTGAAGTATATATATATATATATATTATAATTGAATTTAAATAATAAGAATAATAGTAATAAAAAACAAACTCTTGCTTTAAAATCCAATAACTTTATTTGTATTAACTTTATATATTTACATAATAAAAAATATCAATACATCTTATGTTCTTTACAACAATAAGTTAAACAATTTTTATATGCAATATCTTAGCAAATACATTTATTTTGGAATTATAACATAGAATTGTACATTTTCGGACTTTTTTTAAAACGGGAATAATTCTCTGATATGCAGAACTAAGTCCATTTCATTTTGCATGTTATTTGAACATTAGCTGCTATTAGCCCAACCACTAAAGTCTTTTGTTTTCTCTTAGATAAAGCTTTATGGAAAGCTGAGTAATTTAAAGAAATCTATGGGTCATGTTATTGAAAAAACACATCAGTTCCAAGATGATTCATCATATTTGTGTAAATGTCCTAAATACCAGTTTTTGTTTTATATTTCTTTCTAATTTTTATAGATTTTTGATACAGCGAAGTGTCAGTGATAAGAGGTTCTAATCTTACTCCATGGTTTTATCATGAACACTGTCAAGCACCATTGCAACCTTCGTAGCACAATAAAAAAGTATATAGTAATCAATATTTCTATTAACTTTTTCTAAAAAGATACAGCTCAGAATTACAAACAGTCAAAAACATCTGCCATGAGTTCTCAGAATGGAGAATTGTACATATTTCGGTACGAAATCTATATACATCTCAGTTCGTTGCTGCTTTGAAAGAGAATTTCTTAAGAAAAACATTTTATCTTTTTAAGTTTTCTACGTTAAATTTTTAATCTTTCTCCATTAAGACAAAGTTAAAAAAAGGGAACAATAATAATTCACTATTACATCGTTCAATGTAATTTTTGTGCCAATAAATAAACAATTACTGTATATTTTGGGAAATAAAATGTATTTATATACAAATCTATTACAAAGATGAAATCCATTGGAACAAAAAATATTCAAGCACACTCTACGTGAAGTTTCTAAGGGTGAATGAAACTGTTAATCAATTGTCATTTAAAATAAATATCGATCACAAATAATCCTTTTTGTTTTTTTAAATAAGAAACAAAAATAAAGAAATGATTGGTGACTGATCCCCCCCCCCCCATGTTGACTGAAGCTTCATCTCTGAATAAAATTATGTATCATGTTATGAGTTGACTATTGACCAAAAATTTAAAAGTGTGAGCATCAACAGAAGATTTGATAGTATGTTTCATACTTTAATACATGTTGGAACAACAAATTGACATTAAAAATTGTTTTATATTGAGCAAAATGGCTACTGAAACATTTAGAATGAATAAAGAAAGGTATAAGTTGCAGGAAGGCTTTAGAATGGTTTCAAGATTTGAAGTTGTATCATTTTGAAGTTCGCTATTATTGAGATATAGACTTTTAAACAGAGGGCGTTACTGGATATTTGTAATTGTATAATGGTTTATAAATTTGTATGATTATTTCAGTTAGTGTTAACGGTAACTTTCTTTTCATATATATAAGCAGTAATCAACGAAAATAGATGTTGACTGATCGGTAACTTTCTTTTCATATATATTTATAAGCAGTAATCAACGAAAATAGACGTTGATTGATCGATCAAACACTCCTTTAGCAATCAATAAAATAACCTGAGGTATTACTATCCATATATCATATTAAAGATTTTTTTTTATAATCTTATCCCAAAATAAAATAAATCAATGTTATTCATGGATGTTAATTTAAACATCAACAGTATATATTTTAAAAAATTGACTATTATAATATTCTTGTACTGTAATATTATAATTATAAAATATATGTGTGACTTTTAGATTTCTGAAAATGTAGATGATGATATAAATAAAAATTCCAAAATTGCTTATTAAAACAAAGTTCATTAACACTAAAAAGTCGATAAAAATAATCATTTAATATTTTAAGAAAACCAGAAGGCATAATTATCACAAGTTAAAAATAACATAAATTACAATTAAATAAATAAATAAATAAATAATCCGAATGTGAATTGCCTATGAGTAGAGACAGCTCTCATATTTTATTAATCTAACTTTCATCTACATATATCTTTGTAGGAAATGTATTTAATAATATAGTATTACCACATAAATCTTAACATTTGGAAGATATAAAATTTTAGAGTCAAGGATGTAATTATAAATTTAAGCGGAAAAAACTTTATTAAGGATTTTAATATATATCAGATACTCATATTGGGCATATCAAACATATGAATATTCATAAACAACTTTGATTTTATCAGGAACAAAAATAAAGGTATAATTGGCATCTGACATGAACTTAAAATAGTTGAAGAGCAAAAATAAAAACTTGGTTGGTATCACATATGAATTTCAACAAATATACACATAGATAACCATCAAGAAATATACAAGAAAAGCAAAATAATGAAATAGATTCCAAAAATGACATGTATCCAAAAGCACACATAAAGAATCAGGACTTTATCTCTAAGATTGAAAATATAAGAATAAACTATCACTTAAGGTTGTATAAAATATAGCACCATATGCTAACTGTCATCTAGGCTAACATTATCTCACTAGCATGAAAAATACAATATATGAAAATAGGGTTCGTCCTATCTCATACAGCAATAACGAATAAATGATGTGAAAAAGTGATAAAACATAACAATTACAACAAAATATAACTAGGCATATAAATATATGGTTAATGATTTAATAAGAAAAGTAGACATATACACCATTAATTTTTTCATTTGATTTTAGACATTCTTAATTATTCCATACAGGAAGAATATATTTAAAAAAAAAGCCAGTAATATTCTAATAAGGATCATGATCAACATATTAAAATTGCACACAAATAATACATAAACAACGTCATAAATTTAATACACTTATGAATAAATTTTATAACAAAATATTTATACTCTTTTATTAATTCATAATTCATAAGTCCTTAAATGTTGATTCTCTATCACGTGGTAACTCTACGGCTCCAATAAAGAGTCTCTAGATACGTTGAAGATTTACTAGAATATCAGGATGGTTATGAATATTAACAAAGAATTCAAAATCTGAAGTATGTAGAATAATAAGCACCGACCTTACTAAAATCACTCAAAGCAGTAACGAAGTATTTATTTAAATAACATTAAAATAAGAAATATAATTTAAAAAAAAAAACAATTCAAATATCAAACAACAGAATACTATTCATTTTTGAGTAGTACATTGATAAAAATATTGTTACATTTGAAAACAATTTGTAGCTTCACACATTGAAACATTATAAATAGGGGAATATATCTTTCATTGCTGCAGAAAGGAGTTTGCTATTAACTGAAAGGAGACCCTTTGATTCCTCTTGGAGACCTTAAAGGAACTGAGCAGGGAAAATTCCTAATGTCCACTCCATACATTCTTGTCATTGCAGCTGTTATTACTATGTGATTATTCATATAGTATATGAACATGGATGGGCTGCTCACCAACACGCATTAACCAGCGTCGTGAGTTTATTGGCTTTTTGCCTCTGAGTTTAAAAATATTTTTTCCAATATATACAATTATGACAGACAAAAATAAATCAGGCCCTTATTTCCAGGAGACTGTAAAGTCACCAACCAAGGCCACTTTTTAGTTGGTGGCCAAAGGCAGAGGGTGCTAAGAATCCCCTGATTGTGGACTCAGGCTGCCATTTGATGACGCCACTTTATTTAGGTACTTACAACTGCAGATCACTTTCAAGTGAAGGAAGATTGCAAGAGTTAGAAGAAAAACTGTCTTATATTAAATAGAACATTATTGGACTTTGTGAAGTTAGAAGAAAAGGTGAAGAAGCAATTGATTTAAAAAGTGGACATATACTCTACTATAAAGGCACAAATATTGAAAATGCAAGTGGAGTAGGATTCATTATAAATAAAAAATGGAAGAATAACATTGTGGAGATTGATGGTGTATCAGACAGAGTGACAAGATTAGTTTTACAACTTAATAGCAGATACCAAATGCAGATACTTCAGGTTTATGCCCCAACAAGTTCTCATAGTGATGAAGTTATAGAAGATTTTTATATGGATGTACAAAAGGCTTTGATCAGAGTAAACAACATTTTAAAATTGTTATGGGAGACTTTAATGCTAGAATTGGTAAACAAATGAAAGATGAAAATGCTGTAGGTAATTTTGGTTATGGTAATAGAAATGAGAGAGGACATAGACTTGTGGAGTTTGCAGAAAAAGAAAAACTTTATATTATCAATTCTTTTGTTGAGAAAAATGTTAAAAGGAAATGGACATGGAAGCATCCAAATAAAGGTACAGCAGAATTGGATTATATTTTGACTAACAGAAAATACATATTTCAAGATTGTAATAAGTCATCATTGATTAGTAAGATGTAAGATAGGTGTTAATGCAAAACTAGAGAGACAACAATTATTAAGAAAAACAATATTTACAGTTGATATTCCTAATCTTCAGAAACATTCTAATGAATTTAAATTAGAACTTACAAATCGGTTTCAAGTATTAGTAGATTTTGAACATGATTCAGATTTGAATGACATTAATAGGAAAATACACTTTTAAAAACTGCAACAAAGATAGCTAGTAGAAAAAAGCAGCAATTGACCAATAACATTTTTACTGAGACTAGAGAATTTATGAAGAAATTAAGGAATATGAGGATATACAACAATGATGCATTAAAAAAGATTGAATATCTCAAATTTTGTAAAATGATGCTGAAAAGAGTTGAAAATAATATAAGAAAGTATAATTGTGAATTAGCAAGGAAAGCTGTAGAAGAGAATAAAAGTCTAAAGAGTGTAAAACAACATTTTGGTATTGGTAGGAAATTTATATCTGCAATAAGAAAAAAAAGATGGCATTATTACTAAAAAGAGAGATGACATCACGAAATGGGTAGAAGACTTCTATCAAGAATTATATAGTAATAAAGAACAAGTGCCTCCTATACCTATTATATTTTCTGAATTGCCCAGAATTTTGAATGAGGAAGTAAGACATGCAATTAAATTTATGAAGAAAGGGACGGCTCCAGGTAATGATGGAATTATAATTGATATATTAAAAGAAGCAGGTGAAGAAATAGAATTTTTTTTAGCAAAGTTATATACCAAATGTCTAAATGATAAAGATGTACCAGATTATTGGAAGAATGCAGTATTAATATTAATATTTAAAAAAGGTAATAAAGCAGATATTAGAAATTACAGACCTATCAGTTTTATATAAATTTTTTACTAAATTACAACTCGTCTACAGAAAACACTGGATTTCCACCAACCAAGAGAACAAGCTGGATTTAAAAGTGGTTTTAGTACGGTAGATCATATCCAAGTATTGAGAGAAATTATAGAAAGGACAAATAAATATGAGTTGCCATTATGCTTAGCATTTGTAGATTATGAAAAGGCATTTGATTCTATAAACATTTCTTCAGTGATTAAAGCATTGGATCATCAAGGTGTAGATCCAGAATATTGTCATATTTTAAAGAATATTTATAAAAATCCAACAGCAACAATTAGATTACATAATGATAGTAGAAAAATCAACATTGAAAAGGGTGTAAGACAGAGTGACTCCATATCTCCAAAACTTTTTACAGCAGTGCTGCAAGAAGTATTTTGTGGATTAAAATGGGAAGCTAAAGGAGTAAAGTTACATGGAGATTATTTAAGTCATTTAGATTTTGCAAATGATGTAATTGTTTTTGTAAATAATACTTTAGAGCTACAGGAAATGTTGCAGGAGTTATCATATAAAAGTAGGAAAGTAGGACTGAAGATAAATGTTAAAAAGTCTAAAATAATGTTTAATAGATTTTCTCAAAATATGAAAATAAAGATTGATTATGATGAATTAGAAGAAGTTAACAGTTACAAATACCTTGGTCAGATTATTAATACAAATGGAAATATAATGGATGAAATTAATCATAGAATTAAACTTGTTTGGAGTGCTTTTGGTAGAAATAACTTGATACTAAAAGGAAATATGACTATGTGTTCAAAAAGAATGATTTTTAATAAATGTGTTTTGCCAGTTTTTACTTATGAATCTGAGACTTGGACACTTAATAGAAGAGCAATACAGAGACTTCAGACCACTCAAAGAACTATGGAGAGATGCAGGTTGGGAGTAACAAGAAAGGATCGAAATTGCAATGTATTGTACCGGTCGAAAAACCTCCACCACCTAAACTGCAAGTCGGATCCAAGCTCAGCTGAAACAAACTGAATTCAAACCCAACTCACCAGCTCAGATTAGTGGATGATCTAAATCAACAGCTCAGTGCTATGCACCAAGAAACTAGCTCAATGGTTGGTGATGATTAGAGACCCCTGAACTGACACTAATATCGGATAATAAACTAACTAAAGATAATTTTAAGTCGAATCATATGTATATGTTTGGGTTGCCAATGTTTGGGTTGCCAACACAGACAGAGAGCATTAACATTAAAATAATGATTGAATAAAGGAGTTAAGAAACCAAGTGTGTTAATAAAATATTTAATAATACTAGTAATAGTTTTGTTCAACTTTTAAATGATGATTATATTGATCACCTCTAGCCTTTAACAGAGTTTATAATTACAATAAGAATGGCGGTCCTTATTATATGCCAATACTATTACGCAATATTATGGAAGTCTATATGTCTATGCCCCCAACAAAAAAATAAAGGCAGATAAAGGTATTCAGTGGTGATGGAAATTATTATTCTAATTTTATACAAAAGAATGTGAGATTTATTTTCACATGCACAAATCAATTCATGAAGAGCAAGATACGTATTTAGGGCATAACTTTAACCTTTACTAGAAAACTTATTTAAGTAGAGATGATTAAGAATTTGTTCAACTTTAATTGGAATCACTTCCTCATGAATTACGAGCATAAGAGTGAGCTTTACTGGAACAGAGAGGTAACGGTGCTGACGAACTATGAGCTATAAAATGAACAGGAGAGAGAATCGTTTGTCAATGGTTTAAGTAGCATGGTGGCTTGTATTTGACAAGTCTTACTTCCCTTTAAGGAGATGTGTAACACAGGGAAAGCCAGGCCGAGTCATAGCTATGAACCTTTGGTGTTCCAAATATAACATAAGCGGGGGAGGAAGTGCTTTCTTCCTCTATAATTTAAAATAACAGTAATATCATCACAACAAGCCTATGGAGTGAAAGATTGCCCTATGTCAGCAACATTTGAAGATGATGGCTTGATAGTCACCGATTGAATAATAAAACCCAATTTATTATAGAATGCTCTACGTGATGACTTGATCAAATTAATTAAAGTCAAACGAGCTTTTAACAAAATTATTTTAAAGCATTTATAAAATTATATTAATTATGCCCCAAACATCATGCCCTCCTTGAATCTTAATAGAAAGTAACAGAAATTTGAATGAGAATATATATATTTGATTCCTTTATCGACCCTTTTGCAAAAACATTTTAGATCATAAATATGGATATATAAACCTTTATAAATTAAATAAAGGAGCTGGGGACATAGGTTAGAAACAGAGCTAATAATTTATTATTAGCCAATTATAAAAATAGCAAATATTTAATAATTTTTTTCGACTCGATGATTGATAGAACGATATAAATCTTGTTCTAGTGAGTGAGAATTACTATCAGAATTAATATTATATTATTTGCATAAGGCAAATGGAACAAAGGAACTCATCGAGTTGAAGGATTATTGGCATATAATTAAAAATAAATGACATTAATAAATTAGTCAATAAATATATATATATATACAGTAAATGAACCACCATCGTAAGAAAGAAAAGTTAAATTTAAAGACTAGAGATTGAGAGAATTACTATATAATTTAAAATAGCATAAATAAAAGAAAGTTTTGTACAGGTTATTACATTTATAAATGAGAAGAGCTCTTAAGGGAGTGTAAAGTAAAGTTTGGAAACTGGCCAGAAAGTTATGGTTCATTATGGAATTATATTACCATTTCTTCCGGGGCTGGTTCCTTAGTTTACACGTTGGAGTTGGTAAAATGTAGGCATGCATTTGGTATTATGTGAACAGCATTTTGATTGATTTTGTCTTGAGTTTGGCAGCACAATTGATCCAGAAAGGATTTAGCAGCTTCATTGAAGATTTTCAGGGGACTTCAGGAACCATAGTAAGATTCCCGAAGCTTAGCCCCTCACCATGATAGAAACACTATTTAAATTCATAAATTTAAAATGCACAGAGTTTAATGGCACTTTTCTAAAACAAAGATGGCTTCTCTCTCCAAACTTTTCGGAACTATTTATACTGTGTCTGATGCTTTCGGGCTAGCGCTTCTTTCATTTTCAATGTTACAAGTTTCTACTAATTGATTTTAGATACATTCCTTCGATAAGGCTTTCAAACTCATTAACTTGAATTCATTTTCTAATTAGAAAATGAATTTTTAAAATCAGAAAAATGAATTTAATTAGAAACTGTCCTTACATTTTAAAAAATTATATTTTTTCTAATTAATAAAACTTTACCCATTGTTTTTGGAAAGGGACAAATCTGAAAGCTTATCGAAAGAATGTAGCTTTTAATCGCTAAAATTTTAACAAATTATTTAAAAGTAAAATAAAACATTCCTGACACAATGAAACTTTAGAACAAATATATATATTTAAATATTTATAAATATATATGCACAATCCACGCAGTTATAATATATATAAATTCATGAATAATTTTATCATGAATTTATTAATAGCATTGATTAATTTAAACCTTAAACAAGTTAATTTTAATACACATTTATAAAATAGTTTTTCTTTAAGAAAACTAGCGTGGATTGACCATATAAAGCCCCATGCGGAAATTTAAGGTTAGTACTAGGGTTTGAAGTAGGCTTATGGCTAGATGTCATGAAGCTAGGATCGAACTCAGATCCAACTGCTTCAGTATGGGTAAGAGAACAAACAGGTGTTACTGACTTCATTGAAAAATTAAAAGACTGAATTGGTGTTGGGCTGGACATATTGTTAGAAGAGATGATAATAGATGGACAATTGAAATTTTAAACTGGATTCCAAGAGACTGTAAAAGACCCAGAAAAAGACCACATGTGAGATGGATGAATGAAATAAAAAAGTGTGCAGGGGTGATGTGGAGAAGAGAAGCTAAAGATAGGAAAAGATGGATTGAACTTGGAGAGACCTTAATCCTGCAGTGGATTGATAATGGTTGTCGATGATGATATCTTTCATTAAGTAATATAAATTGATATAAAGTTTTATTTGGCATTAAATAATTTTAATTCAAAAGCACAGCAAACTTTTTAAACAATACACATTACAAAAATAAGCAGATTTCAGCAAAGGCAGAATAAGTAACGTCTGATATTTCAAGAGCAATAAAATATTTAAAAGCATATTTACTAAGCCTAATATTTTTTTTTATCTGCAGTGCATAGATTGGAGAAAGTACTGAGTTCATCTTATATTTTATCTTTAATAAGAGATAAAATATTTATTAGCAAATAAAGTACATTCGAAATTAAATGCATGAAAATGACATTTGCCCATGTATATAATATTTCATAATAAACAACAATTCATAATAAATACTGTATAACCAATTTTGTAACTTCATAAGCAGTAAAAGAAACATATCACCCCTTACAAAAACAATAGCTGAATAATAAATTTTACGAATGTTTCGTAGACATAACAATAGAATAAATTATTCTGAGCAAGGCAAAGCTTTTATACATTTATAATTATTTAATAGCTATTTTTTTTATTCACAATTTTCTATAAGCTCGGAAAAAAATTTCTAATTTGATTTAAAAATATCAAGTGAAGCTTAAACAAGTACATTATATAATAGAAAAGCTTAGTATTTAAAAAAATATTCTTATAGAATTAAGCATATAAACTTCTTTTAATCGTAATGTAAAGTTATAAAAAGTTTTGCCATTCAACATTTTAAAATTTGTGATTCTAAATAAACTGAGTATGATTAAACAAGTAATTGAATATTAATTAAATATTGTAGCAGTATAATTATATTTTTCATTTAAAATTTTCCATGGACAAACAGCATTGCGACAACAGATTGCTTCCTTACTTGTTTATGCATTATTGGGGTTTTCTAAAGGTGGGTAATTTTAAAAGTTAATAAAGAGTACAATCGAGCCAAAACTGTAGCCCTAAGTAGGGAATTAAGTTAGCACTGCATAATTTAAATTAGCAAAATAATAAGTAATTATAAAAAAGATGATGAAGTGTTTAAGATAGACGTGGCCGGAGCATAAATATTGTACATAATGTGATAGATAATTAATCAATTGATTAACATTGAAGGTATTATTAGTTCTTAATTAATTTTTCTAACATGGAAGTAGAGATTCAAAATGTTAGTCAAGCACATGAGAAGGTGGCATAAGAAGAAGACAGTCATATGATGTTCAATAACTCTCAGGAAGTTGTCTGAGTAGACAAGCACATGGATATCCAAATTCTTATAAATATAATGATGCAAAATTAGCACTCAATACAGACACTGTTTAATGAAAATCAGCATTCAATAGATAAATTAAAACAGAATTTGTGCTTGATGAAACAACTGAAAAAAGTCAAACAAACATTGGAACAAATAATGGAATAAGGTAAAGAAAACGTCAAACAGAAAGCAAAACAAAGTTTGCATTCAATCGAAAGAAAATGAGAAAAGATGCAAATAAAAATGAACAACATTAAAGAGAATGCAAAGTGATTGTATTGAAGTCACAAAGAAGTGACATTGGTCCAAATGAAAATTTAGATGAAAATAATATTCAAGAGCCCATTCACTGTCAGAGAAGATGTTAAAAATATTGATTCTAATGACAGTGCCATAGAAGAATGGGTGGAAAACTTAGCTACAAACATGAAAATTGAAAAATTACAAAAAATAAAAGATGATGTTGGACAAGTTAAATATAGATATATAATGAGAAATAAGATCTTGAAAAACAGTACAGATGTGATAAAAACAAATGAATATGTATCATGATTACATGAATTGTAATGATGATTTCATGACTGTAATACAATCGCATAGTAAAGTTTTGGGTTTACAAAAGAAATCTGTTTTATATAAAGAGCAGTGTCACAATTGTGTCAGCTATTTTGATAATATTTTGTATAGTTTTTTATGAGCAAAATGATTATTGAAACATTTAGAATGAATGAAGGAAGCTATAAGTTGCATGAAGGCTTTGGAATGCTTTCAAGATTTCATGATGGTAATGAGAGCATCTACAAAAGTATGAAATAAATTGTAACATATATCATGAATCATGAACCAGACATACTAACACCCTGAAACTAACCAGACCCACTAGTACCTAGAAACTGTCATTATTTACCACACCCCTAGATTTAGACATTGTATTTTACTCTCATTCATATATATATAAAATGTCCGTTAATTAAAACAAAATTGTAATTACAATAAAAATAATAATAATAACGGTAAAAAAAAACAACTATTATAAACAATTCATAAATTCACAGAAGTACTTTTGGTTAATTTCTTGCACCTGCCTCAACTGCCATCTTCTGCGAATTTATGAATTGTTTATAATAGTTTTTTTTTTTTACCGTTATTATTATTTTTATTGTAATTATATATATATTGTGACCTTTTATTTAGGTCCCTGTATTAAATAATTCAAAATTTTAAATCATAATAATATATTTAGCATTAAAATCTTAATAAGTGGCTTTAAATAAAGACTGTTCTGGATGCACTAGAAAATCTGCTTGAGTGGAGAAGAGATTTCAAACCCAGTGTAGACTTTGACTAGGGATAAAATAATAATTCAAAAATATTATTATTAATAGGAAGATAAACATATTGCTATTTTATTATTGTTGAATAGCAATTGAAAAAATAAATAGATAAATAAATTAAATTTGTAAATCTTGTAAAATGAATGGTTATAGTTAATTCTTAAGCATATTTTTTTTGTAGTGGATTAAAGACAGTCTGGCATATTATGGGTAGTTATTAAAAATGAAGCCAGGTGGAGTAATATTAATGATATTCACACTAAGGTTATTGGTCCATTTGTTTTTACAATGCATGGTAATACAAGCTATATATGATATAACAAAGTTTTAGGGGGGTGATTAAGAAAAAGAGAATCAGAATCAACAGACTTCAACTCTAACTTATAAAATAAGGAAGAAAAAGCTAAAAAAAAAAATCAGAAAAATTTGGAATCTACTTGAATGGGATTATAATATATTGTTATTTAAAAATATGAAATAGAAAATCTTAAAGTCTTATAATCGTTTCAACACTATTTTTCCATCGATTTGATAATTCCTGAGTCATACTGAAAAGGAGAAATGGGAACCATGTGGATAATAATTTACTTCAATAAATATTACTTCAAATCAAGAACCATTCCAGAGAATGTAATCTTTTGCTTTTATTTTGTTTATATTTTTAAATTCTCAGATTTAAAAATGATGCACAAATTATTTACATTTAAAAGTAAAAGCTGACAATATTTGTTTTTGTGTGCTCTTATTATCAAGGAGAAGAATACTTTGCTTGTAAATTATAATTTCAATAAAATAATTCGAAATAATTCTGAAGAAAAATGTCAGGGGATAGAGTAAACTAACAAACTAAAGTCATTTTTAAATCATATAACTGCAATAAAATTAAAAGAAGATTGCGTGATTTTATTCCCTATTCTTTGTAAGAAAGAAAATTCATCTGCCAGGTTGCTTTAGCACCAACTTGCTTAATTATAGAAAATGGAAAGTTACAGATTATTTAAAAATGCCAAGGATATCATATTTATAATTGAATACATTCTTCTTAGTATTGCTAAACACATAATACTTTGCTGATAAAAATGAAATAAAATAAATATTTACTTTTAAAGTTTTATTGTAAAACATGCGTCTTAATAATATTTTAAAAATATTTTAAAAATGCCCAGATTATTTAAAGTTGTTACAGATATTACCATGGAGGGAAAAACAAAATCAATAAATAATTTTTAAAAGTTGAACGTAATAATTGTAATGAAACTCTAAAGTCATTTTTAAGGAAAATTATCTGGATTAAAATGTGGATAAACCGATTTTAATTATGCTACACTTGAAAAACATTTGAATATTGTCTTATTATGCTAGCATCGAACAGGATAATCTATATATATATATATGCATTATTTAGGAATGTTTACTCATCATAATATCAGTTTTTTAAATCATTTTAGCTCACAAGGATGAAAAAAACTTTGACTAATAGGATAAAATCTAATGGGAGAAAATGTTCGTTTATTTTTTTTTATTAGTGCTATGTTTGGTGTTATAATATTTATGTCATGTGTCATTTGGGGATTTTTTAAATATATATTTATTGTAGTATAAAATATATTTAGTAAAAGGATGTAAAGATGTATAAAACTGTATACATTTATTCCACATGTATTTTTGCTATTTTCTCAATTAAGGGCAAACATAATATTAAATATCATTTATCTAGACAGAGAGACAGAGATATTTATCTCTCACATTTTAAAACAGATTTTAGTGTATTATTGAAAGAATGAAGAAACAGACTGAATTTTGTCAAAGATATAATATAATGACCCAATTGTTTTCTTATATGAAAAAAAAAATTATCTAAGCCTTTTTCATTTCTTAATTTTGCCTATGAATGAACATATCTACTTTAAATATAAAATGCAGGTTGATCTTCATTGTTTACATGTGTAGTGCTTGCTATAACAAAAGTATAATTGTTATATTAAAATAATTAATGATCATTTGACATATATTTTGGTTTGTCTATTAATACATTAATAGTTTTTGCATTGTGAATGGAATAGTTATGTTTCCACTTTTATTGTTAGTGTTATTTTACCTTGCTATAGTATTGATAAGGATTTGTGACAGCTTTTAGCTGATAAGTATGTACCACATATAATGGCATCAAATATAATAATATTAATATTGAGCATGGGCTGATGGAGAATCTCCCCTTGCTGATTACATGAGAGGATGATATGGTCAAGGCTGAGTAATAATTAATGCTTAGTTAGCATAAATAATCCCAAGAGAGGATATACATGGTCTGAATTCTATTTTCCTGTGGTGAGATCAAGCCCACACTTGTATACCTATGGAGAGGTATTAGAATTAACCATATTATTATACAACTATCATGTTGTTTTGTAGAGCCTCCCTTTATTGTTTGATCCCTCATGAGGTTATAGAGTTAGTTTTCCACCATGTATGGTGAAGTTTAGTATTTCAAAATTAAATAACAAGGATAAGATAAAGTTAGATTAGGGGACACTGGTCTATCTATAGTGTTTGCTTAATTGGAATAGTGTCTTATGATGTTGTAGGATCTACATCAGTTTATAGACAAATCAAACCAAAACCTACTAGTGATTGTAGAACTTCTAGATGAAAGAGCAAGAAATGAACATGGGCAGTGTGGATTTATCTTCAAGTAGTGATTTTCCAATGGATCGGTAAGATCAGTTTAATATTCAATGATTAGGTTGTGGACATAGGTAATGTTTTAGTGTCATGTGTGCATTTGACTTATGATGTCTGTCCCCACATCACTAATATGAATCTTTTTATATTAAATGATAATAAATTATTACTTGTGCTGCATATGATAATTACCCTTATCATATTCCAACAAATCAAATAGCTACAGTTTAATACACTAAATCATAACTTCAAGTTTTTAGATTTAAAAAGTTGTGTATATCCCAAAGACCTAAATACATTTTGTTTATAATTTAAATGCTAATTTAGCTTAATAAAGTTTAAATCTCTTATTCTATAAGATAGAATAATAATAGAAACTTAGCCAATAATAATAGTGATACTATGAATATCACTGTATTAGTTTGTCTTATTTACTATGTGTATAAATAATGGGGGATACACATTATTTTCCATCCTTGAGCTTATTTAATGTATTGGTCTTATTTCAGACAATGTGTCTGAAATAAATTTGTAAATATTGTAAATAAATCTTGTTGTGTTTAAAAATTTATTTAGTTACCTGTAGTCTTATTGCTAATCACCATACACACTATTATTGTTATTGTTATCGACATATCAGGGAATTATATATTGAAATCATCATTGACCAATATAGTAAAATTAACTATATGTTGGTATATCATAATAATTTTGTTAAGCTCTATAATTTATGAGTACATCTAAGGCATCATCACTTAACAATCAAAATGGTATCAACCTAGAGAACATATTATTTTAAGTGATATACTAAAAGATAAACACTTAATATTGGTTTAATCGGTTTAGTTGAACCTGCAAAGCTATCATTCACTGATCTTGATCACATGGTTTATAATTATTTGAAAAAAGGAATTGGGTAAATTATTGTGTTTAGTTAATAAAAAGTTATTCCTATTTCTTAAATTTTAAAGTTTATAATAGTTATTGAATTTATAAAGTTTCTGTGGAACTGCTAAATATAGTTGATAATTTGAGTTTATATTAAGAACTGTTTTGTGCATTATATTCTGGTAGTGGCAAAATCCCTCTCACTGACCCAAAGTATATTTTGTATAACAATCTTTGAGTTGTTTGAACCCTGAGAAGAATTAGTTGTTAAGTTTCAAGGTAGAAATTGAATTTGTAGTAAATTTTATAGCTAGTTATTTATTATAGTTGGACTTGAATTAGATTACTTTCACTGTTTTATGAAAGTCAACCAAACTTTAAGGTATAAATTACTTCTTTTGTCATAAAAATGTATAGCTTGTTTTGACTTTATGATAAATATTCTGGTTGGGTCAAGCTTGGAATCCCTATTTTTATTTAGCTTATCTTCTTACCATTTAATACAATATTAGTTTATAGTTTAAGATTTCAGTCTCCATCATCAACATTGTTCTTCAATTTCATCTTGATCGTTCTTTTATTTATTCATTCTCATTTGACATTAATTCATTATCATAATTGATTAATCATTCATTAACTTTTATTCTTTTATCATCTTAACTATTCATTAACTCTTATTCTATCATTATTTTAATCATTCATTATTTTCATACATCTTCGTTTCTTTTCTCTTCATTCTTAGACACATTTCATTTTTCTATTTAATTATTAGTTATTTATTGGTTTAATGAAGATTAAATTTATTTCATCATATTTGGTTTCTTTGTTTGTTGTGTGGATTTTGAAGCGGGTTTGACCAGAAGTTATTATCTTTATTAATCACCTAGTGATCTTCTTTAGATCTATAGTTTCATGCTAGCTTTTTTCAATAAAGAAATCATCTCTTTAGTTTAACATTTATTTTTCTTTATGCTTATATTCTTGATTATTCGGGTAGGGAAGGTTACAAAGGGCGAATTTGGTGCAATAAAATGTGTGGCCAGATTCGTATATGATTCTAGCGTTCAAAAAGAAGGACACAAAGGCAGATTATAGCCCCAAACGTGAGTCTACATTAGTTGTTGATCCAAGAGAAGGTCACAATATATATATATATATATATATTGTGGGAGTATGTAAAACTATCACATAAATATATATGATTAGTATATTTTTTTTATAGTCACCTTAATAAAATTAAAACAATTGAAAATAATTATTTTTCATTCATTTATATAAAACTATTCTTTAAACTAATAAAATTCTTTAACCAAGACATTGACATAGAGTAGGGGTTCCCAACCTTTTTGCACTTAAGAGCACAATCTATAATACTGGCCAGCTAGCGGGCACCATTTATTTTTTGAACCAGGTGGCGGGCACCATTTATTTTTTCAATGTAAATTTATAGTTGGATATTGTTAATAATACACATAATGTAAAAAAAAATATTTATTTCAAAAATAAAATTTTAACATATAATTAATGTTTATATTTTTACGCTGTAAAAGTATAGTATGACCTACAATTTGATTACAATATAATACAATAATTTATAAGAAATATTAAAAATTAAATTTATTTGTATCAGATAAATAATTTTTTATCGTGTTCGGATAGCAGAGGGCACACATAAAATGGTCTGTGGGCACCATAGTGCCCGCGGGCATAGGGTTGGGGACCCCTGACATAAAGATAATCTCAAGGTCAAGCCCAACCTAGAAACTAATACAAAAGAAATGAAGTTAAATTTAATTATTGATTATTAATGTAATTAACAATTATAGAATGTAAAAAGCATGAAAACCAAATGATATATGCAATACATGCTACTGGAAGTTGATTCTACTATAAATACTGAAGTAGAAAATTTATTAAAGAATTCTATCTTTTGCCGATGTACTAGCCACTATGTATAATAATTATACTGTATTCGAATATAGAATATAGAATATAGAATATTTTTAAAAGATAGATTGATAATTTGAACGATTTGCTTATGGATAAAAGTTTTATTAGAAAACAAATTTTAATATTCAAATAGAAGAATAAATAAATTACTCTTTATTAATATTATTCATATTTTTAAAACTAAATAATATATGTTTTTATTAATCAGAGAAGCTTATAAAATTGTTCTAATTTGGAATTCTGAAACAGATAAATTTTTTCAGAAAACATTTATTTGCTCAAAACAAAATTAATTTAAGAAGATTATACCTATAGAAAAATTCATTGTAAATAAACACTACTTGTTATAGGATATATAATGCTATAGGTTTAACCGAAGATAAATGTAATTATTTATTCCTCATCTATACTATTTAAATGAAACTCCAATTGCTAATGAAATCATTTGTGGAAGATGTCAACATTATGTAAGAACAATGCTTTGGATCAACTGGATATCTTGATTGCCTCTGCGATGATGAATGACTAAGGAATAAAGAACTTTATTCTTAACGAACATTACTTTTGAAACATGGAAATAAATAGGACAATAATATGAACTTTTATTAGAACATATTATCTTCTTGACTTGTCATTTAAAAATATTTAATTTTATTTTCTTTATTTCTAAAATCTGTTTGCCATTGAAATAATTCATTTAAGAAAGTCTAAATGAAGAGGAATAGAATATCATGAAGTTAATTTTTTTTTTTAATATTTAATAAAATTTAGGTATTCTATGAAATTGACTTGACTGAGATACGAACTGAGGTATAAAAGTAAACTTAATATGAAGGTAAGATTTTATCTTTTTTCATATTGGATTTATTTATGACATGACATAATTTTGTTGTTACTAATTTAATTAATATGATAATGTTTGTTTGTTGTTAGTTGTGACTAATATCTTGTATGAAAGATTTTATATTTTTTTAACGATGATTATACATAGGAATGGTCTCATGAAATCGGAATTTTCTCATAGGGATTGCAAAATATAATATTACTATTTATTTGTATATGAATTAAATAAAGATTAGTTTAGTATTTTTATAATTTTTTTGTAAATTATAAAAATTTGTTTATTATGTTATAAATTATTAGAATCTCTTTGTGTTATGAGATACATATTTACTAGGCGAATATGAAAAGGTAATAATTATTTAATATTATAAAATAGTAGAGATGTAAGAAAACACTTATGGTAATATATTTTTTTATTATATTAAATAAATTTGAATTGTTATTCGTTAATAAATATTATTAAAGTTTATTTTAAATTTAAAGAAGTTTCTAAATTATTTAATTTATTTTTTCATTTTACGAAACAAAATGAAGTTAAAAATATATATCCACACACATGTATTATACTTATTTAATATCCTAATAACTTGATTGAAATGAATTTTAAAATATATTGAAATTATATTAAATATTGTTATTACTGTAAAATTAATGGAAATCCTGAAGAAAATTAATTGTAATACCGACACTGAGTTTGAATTCTGAGCATAACGGAACGATTTAATGATTTAGTTCAAATTGTGTTTATGTTAAATATTTGATATTAAATTATCTTTTTTGAAATGAATTCAATTTTAGATCATAATTACATCATTCCATTCATGGCATTCTATAGGAAGACCTTTAGTCTGATTATAGTGAGATGCGACGACCTTGTTCCTTCTTTACGGACATATCTCTACCGTTATAAATATATAAATAAGCAGAAACCATTGAAAATAGGTGCAGCCTGATCGATTAATCACTCCTGCAGTAATCAATAAAATAAACAGAGGTCTTGCTTCATATATCATATAAAAAGTTTTTTTTATAATCTTTTCCCAAAATAAAATAAATGAATCTTATTCTTGGATGTTAATTTAAACATCAACAGTATAAATTTTAGATAAATTGACTTTTATAATATTCTTATACTCTAATACAATAATAATAAAATATATGTGTGACTCTTAGATTTCTGAAAATGTAGATGATGATATAAATAAAAATTCCAAAATTACTAATTAAAACAATATTTATTAACACTAATAAAGACGAGAAAAATAATCATTTAATATTTTAACAAAATTAGTTATCACAAGTTAAAAATAACATTGTAAATTACAATTAGAATAATAAATAAATAAATAAATAATCTTAATGTGATTTACCTGAGTAGTTACACCTCTCATATTTTATTAATCCAATTATCATTTACATATATCTTTGTAAGAAATATATTTAATAGTATAGTATTATCAAATAAATCTTACCATTAAAATAACAGGTAATAAATTTAGAAGATGTATAATTTTAGAGTCAAGCATATAATTATAAATTTAAACCGAAATACATTATCAAGAATTTTAATACACATCAGACATGCATATTGGGCATATCAACAATATGAATATTCATAAACTACTTTGATTTTATCAGGAACAAAAATAAAGGTATGACTGGCATTACACAAAACCTTAAAATATTTGAAGAGCAAAAATAAGGACATGGTTGGTATCACATATGAATTTTAAAAAAATATACACCTAGATGAACCTCACTAAATATAATACAAAAGCAAAATGGTATGGACTCCAAAAGTAACACTTATCCAAAAGCAGACATAAAGAATTAGGAACTTATCTCTAAGATTACAAACATCATATTTTAATAAAAAATATCAGAATTAATATTTGTGTGCATGAGCTTTAAAAATAGAAATGTCATCCACATACATTTCATACCCACTGGCAATATGCAGCAGTAGTATGCTTGCCTATTGCGAAATGTCTGGGCTCATTAGGACTTAAAATATTAAAGATAAATAATAATAATGATAATTAGAGGGGATTTAAAACCAGATTTTCAAGCTCCTTCTGTAACACAATCCATCTTATCAAGTTCGCTTTAATTACATTTAACTGAAGTATATATAGTATAATTGAATTTAAATAATAATAATAATAGTAATAAAGACACAAACTCTTGCTTCAAAATCCAATAACTTTATTTGTATTAACTTTATATACATAATAATAAAAAATATCAATACATCTTATGTTCTTTACAACAATAATTTAAACAATTTTTATATGCAATATCTTAGCAAATCCATTCATTTTGGAATTATAACATAGAATTGTACATTTTCGCACTTTTTTTTAAATGGAAATAATTCCCTGGTATGCAGAAACTAAGTCCATTTTATTTTGCATGTTATTTAAAAATTAGTTGCTATTAGCGCAACCACTAAAGTCTTTTGTTCTTTAGTAGATAAAGCTTTATGTAAAGCTGAGCATTTAAAGAAATCTATGGCTTCTTGTCGATGAAAAAACACATCAGTCCCAAGATGATTGTCCCAAATACCAGTTTTTGTTTTATATTTCTTCATAATAATAACAACAACAACAACAATAATAATAACAATAATAATAATAATAATAATAATAATAATAATAATAATAATAATAATAATAATAATAATAATAATAATAATAATAATAATAATAATAATAATAATAATAATAATAATAATAATAATAATAATAATAATAATAATAATAATAATAATAATAATAAAAAAACATAAACTCTTGATTTAAAATCCAATAACTTTATTTGTATAAACTTTATATACATAATATTAAAAAATATCAATACATCTTATGTTTTTTGCAAAAATAAATTAAACATTTTTAAACAATATTTATATGCAATTTTTTAATAACAACATTCATTTTGTATTTCTAACATAGAATTGTACAATTTCAGGCTGTTTTTTTTAAACGGAAAGAATTCCCTGGTATGCAAAACATAAGATAATTTCATTTTGCATATAATTTGAAAATTTGCTTCGATTAGCCCAGCCACTAAAGTCTTTTGTTCTTTAATAGATAAAGCTGTGCGAAAAGATGACCATTTTAAAAAATCTACGGCTTTTTGTCGATGGAAAAACACATCAGTTCCTAGATGCTTCATCATGTTTGTATAAATGTCCCAAATTTCATTATTTGTTTTATATTTCTTCATAATTTTTAGAGTTTTTTGATAAAGTGGAGTGTCAAAGATAAGAGGTTCAAATCTAACTGCCATCGTTTTATCACGAACTCTGTCTGGTACCATTGCGATCTTAGTAGCACAATAAAAAAGGATATAATAATCAATACTTCTAATATCTTCTTCTAAAAAAAAAACGACTCAAGATTCCAAGCAATCGAAAACATCTGCGATGAGTTCTCAGAATGCTGAATTGTTACATATTTACTGACGAAGTCAATGTACATCTGAATTCGTTGTTGCTTTGAAAGAGTATTTCTTAAGAAAAACATTGTATCTTTTTAGTTTTCTCCGTTAAATATTTAATCTTTCTCCGTTAAGACAAAGTTAAAAAAGGAAAAAAAATGATAAATCATTGTTATCTCGTCAACCTAATTATTGCGTCAATAAATAAACACTTACTGTTTATTTTGGAAAATAAAATATATATATAAATCTATTACCAAGATGATGTCCACTAGAACAAAAAAATTCAAGCCCACACAACGCGAAGCGCTAAAGAGTGAATACAACAGTGCATCAATTGTCATTTAAAATAAGTATCGAGCACAAATAGCCCTTTTTATTTTTTTAATAAAAAAATAATTGGTGACTGTTTTTTTTTTCATACTACCTTACACTTAATCTTTGAATAAAATTACGTATCATGTAATGACAGAGATTGACTACTGAACCAAAAATTTAAAAGTGGGAGCCAGTCAGAAAATTTGGTAGTATGTTTCATATGTTAGTCCATGCTGGAACAACAAACTAACATTAAAAGTTGTTTTATATTGAAGACAAGAGCTACTGAATCATTTAGAATGGACGAAGGAAGCTATAAGTTGCAGGAAGGCTTTCGAACGGCTTTACCGATTTCGTGTCGGCAGTGAGGGCATGTACAAAAGTATGAATGTAATTGTAACATGTATAATAAATCATAAACAATACATACTGGAACTCTGAAACTAATCCAACTTACTAGCATTTAGAAACATTGTTGAGGAGCAGATGACTGTCATTATATAACATATTTCTTGATTTAGACAGGGTATTGCTGCAAGCTAAGAGATAGAATGTATCACCTTTATTCTTTGACAGATTTTATTATCATTCACACTCACACACACACATATACAGTAATATATAAAGTCAGCTGTCACATGACTTGATTATATATAGCTTGTATTCACATATATGTAAAATTAACAATGTGCTAATAATATCCAACTAAACAAACGTTTATTTATAGTAATATATAAAGTAAGGTGTCACATGCCTTAAATATATTTAGCTTGTACTTACAAATATGTAAAGTTAAGAATGTTCAAATAAGCTCTAAATAAGCTTTTTTAAATTTTTTTTTTATGACAAATACTACTACAAGAAAACACATTCAAATCATCTATCTATCTATCTATTGATCGATCGATCGACGGATCTATCTATCTATCTATCTATCTATCTATCTATCTATCTATCTATCTATCTATCTATCTATCTATCTATCTATCTATCTATCTATCTATCTATCTATCTATCTATCTATCTATCCATCCATCCATCTATCCATCCATCCATCTATCTATCTATCTATCTATCTATCTATCTATCTATCTATCTATCTATCTATCTATCTATCTATCTATCTATCTATCTATCTATCTATCTGTCTATCTATCTGTCTATCTGTATGTCTATCTATCTATCTATCAATCTATCCACCTATCCATCTATCCAACTATCTATCTATCTATCTATCTATCTATCTATCTATCTATCTATCTATCTATCTATCTATCTATCTATCTATCTATCTATCTATCTATCTATCTATCTATCTATCTATCCATCCAAACCATCTATCTATCTATCTATCTATCTATCTATCTATCTATCTATCTATCTATCTATCTATCTATCTATCTATCTATCTATCTATCTATCTATCTATCTATCTATCTATCTATCTATCTATCTATCTATCTATATATCTGTCTGTCTGTCTGTCTGTCTGTCTATCTATCTATCTATCTATCTATCTATCTATCTATCTATCTATCTATCTATCTATCCATCCATCCATCCATCCATCCATCTATCTATCTATCTATCTATCTATCTATCTATTTATCCATCCATCCATCTACCTATCTATCTATCTATCTATCTATCTATCCATCTATTTATCTACCTATCTACCTAGCTACCTACCTATCTCCCTACCTTTTTACCAACCTATTTTCCTACCTACCTACCTACCTCTTTACCTTCCTATCTATCTATCTATCTATCTATCTATCTATCTATCTATCTATCTATCTATCTATCTATCTATCTATCTATCTATCTATCTATCTATCTATCTATCTATCTATCTATCTATCTATCTATCTATCTATCTATCTATCTATCTATCTATCTATCTATCTATCTATCTATCTATCTATCTATCTATCTATCTATCTATCTATCTATCTATCTATCCAACGAAAATAAATGCAGTTTAATAGATCAAACTTCAGCAATCAATAAAATAATGTGAGGTGTTGCTACCCATGTATCATATCAATGGTTTTGTTATAATCTTATCCCAAAGTAAAATAAATCAATTTTATTCAAGGATGTTCATTTAAACATCAACAATATAGATCGGCATGGTCTTCTTTTGTTGGTATTCTCAGTTCTATTATTAATTCTTATACTAGAAAGACAAAAGGTCCAAAGTTTTCTTATACTAGAAAGATAAAAGGTCCAAAGTTTTTTTTAAGCAGTTGGATGATATTTCATCCAAACTTTCTAATCTTTCTTCTTTTGATTCTACCATAGAAAATATTATGCAACTTAAAGTGCAGTATCATGATATACAGAAATCTCTTGCTCATTATGTGGCTATTAAACGGCCTAAAATTTTTCTTCAAAATCATCATAACTGGACATGGTTATATTAGGTGAGCTTTAGGTGCTTATTCTAGACCTACTCCATTAATGATTGACACAGGAAATAAAGTATGTTCTGGCCCTATTATGTTGCTTGAACTATGAAATCATTTCGAAAATATGCTTCAAATGTTGCCTTTTAGAATTGGTGACATCTGGAATGAATCTGAGTTTGATTCTATTCATAATATAACTGAAACGATGATTATTCAAAAATTAAATTTTTTTCCAGACAATATACATCCTGGGATTCATGGTATTCTCAGGTTTGTCCTTCTTCATCTTTCATTTTTTACAGTTCCAATAGTTTGTAATATGGTTGATATTCTAGCTAATGATTTTGTGAATATTCCTGATCTCTATCTGGTGGCGATGGTCCCTTTTCTTAAAAAGAAATTAATTCCTCTGTTATTTAATATTCGTCCTATTTCTATGACACCTCTTTTAATAAAGACTATTGAATCTATTGTTAAAGATCATATACAAAATAATATTTATCTTCCATTTATCAAAATTTCAATTTGCAAAGAAGGGTCATTCAACAACTGAAACTGTTCAGCTTTTTCTTCTTCTTATTGAGTATATTAAGCGTCATAATAAATCAAAACCTGTGGTCGTTCAACTGGACTTCACATCAGCCTTTGATTGTGTTCTGTCTTCTGTTTTGTTTCAGACTCTTTGGGATTATCAGGTTCCTACTCCATATGTCCCTATTATAGCCAATCTTCTACTTAACAGGTCCATCTTTACTTCATTGGATGGTAAACTTGCAGATGGTTTTCATCTGCATCTCTCAGTGCCACAGGGATCTCCTCTTGCCACATTATGTTTTATTACATATTTAAATCCATTACTTTTACAGATAGAATCTAAACTGCCTGTTCCTGCTCTTAAAAACACTATTCATCATATTTCTTATGTTGATGATGTCTCTGTCTTTCTCCCTGATAAATCTTTTCTTCCAGCTTTGTTGCAAATATTGGAGTCTTTTTCTAATACTTTTAATCTTCATATTAATGTTACAAAATCTGCAATGTGGAAAATTAAATCTGGTTTTTTAGTTATTTCAACTTTCACAGCCAAGCCTCAGTCTTTCCTTGGCTTTCCAATAGTTTTATCTCATTCAGTAATTACAAGGCAGATTCAAAATATTATTCTTGATAAAACAAAGAGGATAGTTGCATTGCTTGTCAATATAAATATTTTGCTTATGGGTAAGGTTACACTCTTGAACTCTTTGGTCTATTCAAGGCTTAGTTATTATTTACCTATTATTAGGCCAACAAAGCATTTTGAGAGGGCTATAAATTCACATTGTTCAATTATTTTGGAAAAACAAGGTCGTAGCCATCAGTATTGCTAAAATTCAAATGCCAAAGCTTTTAAATGGTCTAGGTTTGCACTCGGTTTCAACTCTATATTTCCAGAGATCTATATATTTTCTTCGTGTAACTTGTTTAAAGCTTCCTCAGTTATCTCTTCCTTTGGTTACTGATCCTACAGATATGCCACCTCCATTTTCAAATTATTGGATTGCTGATTTATGGAAGTCGGTTATTAAGTTGATACCCTCGGTTCAAGTTGCACTTGATGGAAAATTGACATTCTGGGATGTTTATAATTAAAATTTTCGCATTATACTTCTCTTTTGACTTCATTAGGTGTTTCAAATAAAGTTCTCTTGCCTAAAATGAAACTTCTTTTCATTGCAGCAAGACTAGTTGATTTTGTATTTAAACTGAATTTAAATGCACTCCCAACAAGTTATTTTTAGTGACAAGCAGAGGTTTCATTAGGATTTCATCTCAGCATCAGTTGTGTAGATTATATGATGAGACAATACTCCATATTTTCTATATTTGTCCTGCTCTTAAGTCAATTAGGGACTTTATTGTTGTGAATGTCTCTCTGGATATTAGGGATGGTCTTTCTGTTTCTAATACTCTTAAGAAGGGATCGATTGCAGCAATAAGATTATCTGTTTTTATAACATTTTCTTTATGGTTGACACATTGCAGGCTCATCTTTGGTCATTCTCAGAACTCAGCTCTAATTGTCTTTATTAAGCTTCTTGATGAAGTCAAGCAGCGAGACTCTCTGCTTTCACCTGTGAGTCTACATGATGATACTTGGGTGAAAGTTTTATTTTCCTCTTAATCTTATTAAGATACCCTTTTTTCTGCATTAACTTTTTCAAGTTTCATTCTGAATGCTATGTAAATTTTTATAAAGTTTAACTGTATATTACTATGTTTATAAATTTATTTTAAAACAACAATATACATTTGATTTACTGAGGCTCTAACATGAAGAATATGCATGTAAAATGTGATAGTAGGGACCTCTATAGGTGTTTAACCTTAAGATTGTGCTATGGAAGAAAAGAGGGGAACCCATCTTTACTTCAACCTACTTTCTATTTAAATAGGTGAAGCTGAAGCAGTTAGATCTGTGAGCATGAAGCTATTCAATACTTCACTGATTAAGTCTATATTTCTTATTACACATTAATACTCGCAAAATCTTTCGATTTACAATGAGTTAATGGAAAGATTTTATAGTTTGAAATCTATTTCAGCAATTTAAAGTTGTAATTATAAATTTATTAAACGCATACTGATTACATAAGTAATATTTATTGAGGCTGTAACCTCGAGAATATGTATGTAAAATGCAATAGTAGGGACCTCCACAGGTGTTTAACCACAAGATTATGCTATGGAAAAAAAGAGGGGAACCCTTCTTTACTACAACCTACTTTTTATTTAAATAGGTGAAGCTGGAGTGGTTGGATCTGCGAGCATGAAGCTATTCAATACTTCACTGATTAAGTCCACATTTGTTATTACACATTAATACTCGTGAAATCTTTCAATTTACAATGAGTCAATGGAAAGATTTTATAGTTAAAAATCTATTACAGTAATTTAAAGTTGTAATTATAAATTTATTAAATGCACACTGATTACATAAGTAATATTTCCTTCTGAGGGTGTAACCTCGAAAATATGCGTGAAAAATGCGATAGTAGGACCTCTACAGGTATTTAACCACATGCTTACGCTATGGAAGAAAGGAAGGGAACCCTTCTTTACTTCAACCTACTTTCTATTTAAATAGGTGAAGCTAAAGTGGTTAGATCTGCGAGCGTGAAGCTTTTCAATACTTCACTGAATAAGTCCACATTTCTTATTACACATTAATACTTGCAAAATCTTTCGATTTACAACGAGTCAATGGAAAGATTTTATAGTTAGAAATCTATTACAGTAAATTAAAGTTGTAGTTATAAATTTATCAAATGCACACTGATTACATAAGTTATATTTACTAAGGCTGTAACCTCGAGAATATGCATATAGAATGCAATAGTAGATTTCTAACTATAAAATCTTTCCATTGACTCATTGTAAATCAAAAGATTTCACGAGTATTAATGTGTAATAAAAAATGTGGATGTAATCAGTGAAGTATTGAATAGCTTCACACTTGCAGATCTAATTGCTTCAGCTTCACCTATTTAAATAGAAAGGATGTTGAAGTAAAGAAGGGTTCCCCTCTTTTCTTTCATAGTGTAAGCTTGTGGTTAAACACCTGTAGAGGTCCCTACTATCACATTTTACACACATATTCTCGAGGTTACAGCCTCGTAAATATTACTTACATAATCAGTGTGCAATAAGTGTGCATTTAATAAATTTATAATATACATTTTAATAAAGTGACTTTTATAATATTGTTGTACTGTAATAGAATAATAATAATAATAATAATAATAATAATAATAATAATAATAATAATAATAATAATAATAATAATAATAATAATAATAATAATAAAATACACATGTGACAATTGGATTTGTGAAAATGTAGATGATATAAATAAAATTCCAAAATTACTAATTAAAACAATATTTATTAATATAGAAATAAAACAAACTAACTCCTTCTTTTTAAAACTTGATTTTTTATGACTATAATCATGTAAAAGAAATCCAACGTTTCAACTATTTTTTATAGTCTTTTTCAAGGCACACTAAAATAAAATATATATACAATAAATATCACATACTCCAAAAAAAAAAATAAATAAATAAATTAAAAATTACAAAATATATCCATAACCAAAATTTTCTTTTTTTTTTTTACCTTATCTCACTCCCCTTTCCTATTACAATCACAACTTAAACACAACTAATTCCTTTTTAAAAATCTATATATATCAAATAAAAACTTTTAATCAAAAACCCATTTTTTTCTTTTATCTTTTTCTATTAACATCCTATTTAATTCTGGTTTTATTTCATTTATGTATACACCATCTTTTATTATTCTTTCATAACAGGAATAAAAAAGCATTAAATATTTTAACAAAAGCAGAAATTATAATTAACACAGGTTACTAACTGAAACACAGGCTTATTATATACCTGTGTCTATATATATGTAATATATAGGGTATATGTAATATATAAAGTATATGGATGGTTGAAGAGTTAGAGGGTGGTGTAGATTGAAGCCTGTCCATTAAAGTATAAAGATTGTCTATCTTAATATATATCTGAGCACTTATAGTATATATGTGTAGAGATGATATTCTGGACCAGCTGATGATTGCTGGTTTAGCATGAAATATGTATATTGGTGATTATTTATCTTTTCAACATTTTTGTGTTTAAGTGTATCAGTGTTATTAGTTAGATTACAGAATGGTGGGTCATATATATTACATATATATAGACACAGGTATATAATAAGCCTGTGTTTCAGTTATTACATTGTAGAGATGTCTGCTCATCCTTGCATATGTATTAAATGGATTATGTCCTGTTCATGTGAAGTTCGGATTAACCTTAGGTCAACATGGGTGTGACAAGAATCTCAGCCTCAGGATGGTTTTTGAGCATTCCATCATCAGATTTTCAATTGGATGGATGGTTGAAGAGTTGGAGTGTGGAGTAGATTGAAGCCTGTCCATTAAAGTATGAATATTGTCTATCTTTATATATTTGAGCACTTATAGTATATATGTATAGAGATGATAATCTGGACCAACTGATGATTGCTGGTTTCGCATATAATACGTATATTAGTGATAATTTATCTTTTCAACATATATGTGTTTAAGTGTATCAGTGTTATTAGATAGAGTGGTGGGGCATGGGAAAGTCTGTTCTCATATACCCTATATATTAATTATCACAGGTTGAAAATATCATTGTAAATTACAATTAGAAAAACAAATAAATAAATAATCCTAATGTGATTTACCTATGAGTAGTGACTGATCTCACATTTTATTCATCCAAGTTTCATTTACATTTATCCTTGTAAGCAATGTAATTTAATAATACAGTATTACCAAATAACTCTTATCAGTATAGTAACAGTGATGTATTTGGAAGATATGTAATTTTAGAATCAAGTGTAAAATTATAAAGTTCAGCTGAAGGTACTTTATCATGGATTTTAGTATACATCAGGTATGAATATTGGGCATATCAACCATATGAATATTCATAAACTACTTTTATTTTATCAAGAACAAAAATAAAGCCATAATTTGCATCAATGGCCTTAAAATATTTGAATAGCATGGCTCAGTTAGTTAGAGGGTTACATTAAAATTCAATACAATCTAGGAATCCACATTCACATTCTACACTAGTCTTGTCACTGGTCATGCCAGCAACACGTGAAGAAGAGAGAATAATAATACCTCTCAAAATGTTGTGCCTATACTAACCTGTTTGATGTGCTATTATTAACAGGTGAATACATCCAATACTCATATTAGATGGTGGAAAATATAAAAATGATATTATTGCAGTAACAAAAAAGTGACATTGATCCGAATGAAAATTTAGATCAAAATTATATTCAAGTGCTTATTGGGTATATCAGGTATATAATCAGAGAAAGTGTTAAAAATAATGATCATATTGAAGGTGTTCTAGAAATGTGTATGGAAAATTCAGATACAAACATGGAAATTGAGAATATACAAAAAAATAAAAGCTGACCTAGGACAAGTTGAAATATAGATAGATAATGTGAAGTAAGATCTGAAAAACATTACAGATGTGATAAAACATGTGAACATGTTTTATGATTACATGGATTGTGATGATGATTTCAAGATTATTATGCAGTGGCAGAGTATACTTTTGGGTTTACAAAAGAAATTTGTTTTATATAAACAGCAGTGTCACGATTTTGTCAGCGATTTTGATAATTCTTTATATAGTATAACAACTGTCCACATTATGACAATTAATAGTATGAAATTTATTGTGATGATTGATTATTTCAACATGTGAGATGAAGCGTCAAACAATCTTAAATCTACAGATCAAGTACGTTGATATGAACGAACTAGAAATTTTTCAAATATCTTCCCATAAGATATTTGTAGAACTTTTATGGAGAACAATTGGAGTAGAAAAGTGCATCAACTTACAACAAATATAAAACTGGTATTGGCCAACTATTTAAATAATATCTATTCTATCTTAGATAGGCAATTTTGACTTTTTTTTTTTTACATACAAATGCAATATAAAATATCTGAAGATGAATTGGGAAAACACAATAAAGAGGAAGAGCTACATACATGGGTCGATCAGTCATCGAGAGGAAAAGCAATAAATAGCAATGATATTAAAATTGCGAAGTCAAAAAACCACTAGCAAAGATTCAACTTGCAGAAAATTTGATATATGATTCAAACCAGAGACGAAGTAATCAAAACATATGATAGTGTATCCACTTGGCAGATAGTGTAAATAGTGTCAAACGAATTCAATTTTAAATCAATTTAAATGAGAAAAAATGAAAATATCCTTATAGCAAATAAGTCAACATTAATACTTAATTTTATTTTACCCTAAGCAGAGAAGTATGGAAATAAACTTATTCTATCTCAATACCTAAGTTATTTTGAAAGATTTCATGGAGAAGCGCATGTTTGTATATATGTGCATACATCAATAAGTTTGCATTTACTATAGTAGGTCATAAGTGTTTTCATTTGCAAAAAAAAAATCAACTTTGTAATTAAAATTATAATAAATCCGTGTAAAATTTATAATGTAGAAACAATACTTAATTTATATAACTTTTGTCAGTTCTTAATTAATATTATTTTTTATCAATTAAAAAAACTCTTATAAAATTATTTTTTATTTCATTAAATCTTATTTCTCTTGTTGATATTTGGAGTTATTTCTAAACCCATTGATTTCTTTGGTAAATCTCATTACAAAAAAAAAAATTATTGGTTTAAGGCAGCGCTTCTTACTCTTTTTTCATTCATGATCCCTTTTTATCATCAAGATTTTTTCGCGATCCCAGATATTAAATATAAAATATATATAGAAATAAACATTCCCATAAATAATTTATTTCTTTGGTAACAATATACATATGAAAATAACTAGTTTCAGGCTTTGTTTTAATAATACAAAAATTATTGAAAGAAAATCACATAATAATGAGACGGATGTGATTGCTTTTTGCTGCATAGCAAATTAAATGTTGGTGAAATATTTGATACTGCTGAACGGCAAGCATCTTCAACATTTTTCAGCTTAGAACGACATTTGTATTTAATATTCATTAAAGCTGAAAAAGTCATTTCACGTCTGTATGTTGTAGTGATTTGCAGAAAAACATTTAATGCCACTTCAAAAATTGTGCCAAATTCAGTCCTAGCTTCGTCGAGAATTCATTCAAGGTTTTTTGTGGAGAGTCAAGTCTTAAGTTTGAGTCACTCATAGCTCAGCAAATTCCTTTTGGACTTTTAATATGGCAGGTGATTAATCTCATTAATGTCAATCAAAAATAGTATTTGAATCCACGATGACTTTTTAAAATCTAAGTTCGATATAAAGTATTTGCAATACTGTGTTTTGAGGATTTTCAAGTGATCTATAATAATTTTTTTAATTAAAGTTTTACAATTATTTTTTTCAATTACAAAAATATCTTTTGTCTAAAACATTTTCAATGAATCATTTTCCACCCTATTCTTTCAAATGTTGATCTTTTTAATAAAACCTTCACTTTTATCATTAGAAGTAAAAATATTGCTCATACACATCAGACAAATAGCGCAGCTTTGATAGCCATAGGTTATTTTGAAAAAGAGCGTCAGATTTTTGTTGGGTTAAAAGTACAATAATTTCTTTTTTTAATAACAATAATTTTCTTAAACTTCGCTTTCTTGACATCTATCTTACTTCTTCATGTGATAATAATTTTTTGTATTCAGAGTCTGTGTTTTTACAAACACTTAAAAATAAATGGCTGTTAATGGCATGGCTATTAATAAAGTTTATACTTTTGACAGCAATCTGAAGCACATTCTTCTATTCGGTTGCTATTTTGTTTGAGTCAAGGTACTCATAATTGATCAGGCAGTGTGTAAAAGTTACATGATTATTACGAGAAGATTAATAAATGATTTAAAACCAATATTTTTACGAGTATTGCTTTTGCATTATCTCTGCATTCTCCAAAGCTATGTTTTCATTCTAAACCTTCAGTTTTAACAAATTGTCTACTTTATCATATATGTCTGTATCCAAAGAACGACAAAATAATAATTGTTTTTTAAAGTTTTCTTTATAAATTTATGTGACATATACTTATAATTGAGCTATTTTTAAATATCTGTTGTTTCGTCCAACTGAATTGTAAACATTGGACTTTCTTTCAGTCTAGTAATAAGTTGCTCAAATTGGCCATTTCTAATTTCAGAAATTCTATTAGTGCCAGTGTCATTTGAGAAAGGAATTGGCCGAATTTCATCACCATATTTATTTACATGAAGTTTTTCTACCATTTTAATAGCATCAGCTAATATAAGATCATTTCCAATGGCGTATATCAGATATGAAACTTCATAGGATGCCAGTAAATATATTTCATTAACAGTTATAAATTTCTGAAAATATTGTTTTTCTTTATTTGAAGTTTTTAACAGTTGTTCAACATATTTTTTTAGTGTATTGACATATGAAGAACCACTTGGATTCAAAATGCCTTTTTAATTTTGATGTTTCTTACTCTCCATAGATAGAACATTATTGCAAATTAAACAAAGACTTTGTTCATTACCATCCCAGTTGTTAAACGTGTAGCCAAATTGGAGGAATGTCTCATCATATTTTTTTCCACATCATAAATGCCTTTTTTTGATTACAGGATCCTGCTTGAAGAAAATTTGTAGCATTATCATTTGCATCATTACTTTTGGTATTCACGTTCAACCATTGATCCATGGACAAAAGGACTTTTAATCCTAAAATATAAATAAAACAACAGTATTAAATAATTTAGCAGACACCAAGAGGCAGCCATGTTTTTTGTTTAATGGTAAGATGCATATTTACTCCCTAGGTACTATTTTTAATATCCTGGTATATTTATTTCTTAATATTTAAAAAATATCAATAAGTCAATTATAAATTACCTGTAAAGTTTAAAACATAGCAATATATTTTTACTTATAAATCATCATCATCATCATCATCAAACATTATCAATCTACTGCAGGATGAAGGTCTCTCCAAGTTTAATCCATCTCCAATCTTTAGCTTCTTTTCTGCACATCACCCCTGTATACTTTCTTATTTCATCCAACCATCTCATATGTGGTCTTTTTCTGGGTCTTTTACAGTCTCTTGGAATCCAGTTTAAGATTTCAATTGTCCATCTATTATCATCTCTTCTAGCAATATGCCCAGTCCAACTCCACTTTAATCTTTTAATTTTTTCTATGAGGTCAGTAACACTTGTTTGTTCTCTTACCCATACATTGCATTTTCAATCTCTTCTTGTTACTCCCAACATGCATCTTTTCATATGTCTTTGAGTGGTCTGGAGTCTCTGTATTGCTCTTCTATTAAGTGTCCAAGTCTCAGATCCATAAATAAGAACTGGTAAAACACATTTGTTAAAAACCTTCCTTTTCAAACACATAGGGATATTTCCTTTTAGTATCAAGTTATTTCTACCAAAAACACTCCAACCTAGTTTATTTCTATGATTAATTTTATCCATTATGTTTCCATTTGTATGAATAATCTTACCAAGGTATTTGTAACTGTTAACTTCTTTTAATTCATCATAGTCAATCTTTATTTTCATATTTTGAACAAATTGATTAAACATTACTTTAGTTTTTTTAACATTAATCTTTAGTCCTACTTTCCTACTTTCATCTGACAACTCCTGCAACATTTTCTGCAGCTCTGAAGCATTATTTGCAAAAACAACTATATCATCTGCAAAATCTAAATGACTTACATAATCTCCATTTGCTTTCACTTCTTTAGTTTTCCACTTTAATCCACAAAATATTTCTTGCAACATTGCTGTGAAAAGTTTGGAGTTATGGAGTCACCTTGTCTTACACCTTTAATCACTGAAGAAATGTTTATAGAATCAAATGCCTTTTCATAATCTACAAATCCAAAACATAATGGCAACTCATATTCATTTGTCCTTTCTATAACGTCTCTCAATACCTGGCTATGATGTACTAAACCCACTTTTAAATCCAGTTTGTTTCCTTGGTTGGTGGAAATCCAATGTTCTTTGTAGATGAGTTGTAATTATCTTTGTAAAAATTTTGTATAAAACGGATAAAAGGCTGATAGGTTTGTAATTTCTAATATATTTTCTATCACCTTTTAAAAATATTAATATTATTATTGCATTTTTCCAATCACCTGGTACATCTTTATCATTTTTCCAATCACCTGGTACATCTTTATCATTTAGACATTTGGTTTATAACTTTGCTAAACGTTTTTCTATTTCTTTACCTGCTTCTTTTAATATATCAATTATAATTCCATCATTACCTGGAGCCTTTCTTTTCTTCATACATTTAATTGCATGTTTCCCTTTTTCATTTAAAATTCTGGGCAATTCAGATGTAATAGAAATAGGAGGTACTTGTTCTTTATTACTATATAATTCTTGATAAGTCTTCTACCCATTTCATAATGTCATCTCTCTTTTTAATAATAATTCCATCTTTTTTCTTATTGCAGATATAAATTTCCTACCAATACCAAAATGTTGTTTTACATTCTTGGGACTTTTATTCTCTTCTACAGCTTTCCTTGCTAGTTCACAATTATACATTCTTATATAATTTTCAACTCTTTTCCATACCATTTTACAAAATTTGAGATATTCAATCCTTTTTAATGCATCATTTTTGTATATTTTCATATTACTTCTTTTCTTCATAAATTCTCTAGTCTTAGTAGAAATTTTATTGGTAAATTGCTGCTTTTTTCTACCAGGTATCTTTGTTGCAGTTTTTAAAAGTGAATCACGTTCAAAATCTACTAATACTTGAAACCGATTTGTAAGTTCTAATTTAAATTCATTAGAATGTTTCTGAAGATTAGGAATATCAACTGTAAAATTGTTTTTCTTAATAATTTTTGTCTTTCTAGTTTTGCATTATCACGCACCTTACATCTTACTAATTGATGGTTACTTTCTGTGTTAAATTTATTAAGAAGATTACAATCTTGAAATATAAAAAGAAATTATTAAACTCAGGTGCTTACTATACATATATATATATATATAATTTTAATGCGCAAATACGCGCACAACAACCGAGCTTCATCAGGATTAAATAACAATATATTATAAACTTAAAATAATTATATCTAAAGAATAATGCCCGAGCGCTTTCAAGAGAACTTAGCTCTCATAATCATGGGCAACAAAAAATAAGCTTATTCTTTGTTTCCCATGATTATGAGAGCTAAGTTCTCTTGAAAGCGCTCGGGCATTATTCTTTAGATATTATAATTATTTTAAGTTTATAATATATTGTTATTTAATCCTGATGAAGCTCGGTTGTTGTGCCCGTATTTGCGCATTAAAATTATAATCTTGAAATATGTATTTTCTGCTAGTCAAAATATAATCCAAATTTGCTGTACCTTCATTGGGATGCTTCCTTGCCCATTTCTTTTTAACACTTTTTTCCAAAAAAAAAAAAGAATTCATAATATAAAGTTTTTGTTTTTCTGCAAACTCCACTAGTCTATGTCCTCTCTCATGTCTATTATTATAACCAAAATTACCTACAGCATTTCCATCTTTCATTTGTTTACCAATTTTTTCATTAAAGCCTCCCATAACAATTTTAAAAAGTTGTTTACTCTGATTGAAACCTTTTGTACATCCATATAAAAATTTTCTATTACTTCATCACTATGAGCACTTGTTGGGGCATAAACCCGAACTATCTGCATTTGCTATCTGCTATTAAGTTATATAACTAATCTTGCCACTCTGTCTGATACACCACCCATCTACACAATGTTGTTTTTCCATTTTTTATTTATAATGAATCCTACTCCACTTGTATTTCCAATATTTGTGGCTGTATAATAGAGTACATGTCCACTTTTAAATCAATTGTCTCTTCACCTTTTCTTCTAATTTCACAAATTCCAATAATGGCCCATTTAATATAAGACAGTTTCTCTTCTAATTCTTGCAATCTTCCTTCACTTGAAAGTGATCTGCAGTTGTAACTACCTAAAAAATGTCATTGTCAAATGGCAGCCTAGGTCCACAATCAGGGGGTTGTTAGCATCCTCCACCTTTGGCCACCAACTGCTGCATTGGTTGGTGACTTTACAGCCTCCTGGGAATAAGGGCCATGATTTATTTTTGTCTGTCTTAATGTGTATATATCTATTGGGAAAATCTCATTTACACAAACATTCATTCTGCCATATCAGGCAACTGAGACAAAAGACCATGGTGTTTCTTCCTCTTAAACTCACAGGTAAAAAGCCGATAAACTCACCTCGCTGACTAATGCGTGCTGGTCAGCAGCCCATCCATGTTCATATACTATATGAACAATCACATAGCAATAACAGCTGCAATGACAAGAACGTATGGAGTGGACATTAGGAATTTGCCCTGCTTAGTGCCTTTAAGGCCTCCAAGAGGAATCAAGGGGTCTAAATAAATGACAATAAGTTTCAAATAAAAAATAAATTTTTATAATTACTGATAGAATGATAAATTTTGAATAAAAAGATAAGATAAAAAAGAATAAAGACATTTTTGTATATAAAAAATAACGTCTTCAATAATATTTATTCAAATAAATACTAATCTTATTGGAGTAAAACAGTAAAATACGATGTGGACACTTGTTGAAATGAAACTGAAGCAAATAACTTGATCGAAAAAGTATTATATAAATAATCACAGTGGCACCAAACATATTCCCACCACTGCAACATATATTTTGATTCTGAAATAACTTATATGCTGAAATTGCAGCACGACACCACTATTATGATGCATTTAGTGTTATTTTTCAATATATAAATATAATTTACTGCTCAACTTGGCCGTCATTATGATTTTATAATTGCACTGTACAGAAAACGTAATATATTAAATTAAGGGATTGCAACTAATATTTCTTTAAATTCATATATCTGAATTAAATTTTTGTGATCCAACCTTTTGGCTTTGTGACCTATTTGGGGTCACAACACACAGTTTAAAAAATGCTGGTTTAAAGGATTAATAAATGCTTAGTAATATATTGAGAAAATATTTATTGACGTTTGTAGATTAACAAATAAAAAGAGCAAATCACTTACTTTGTTTATTAAACATTTTTGATAATTGAGTGGAGTAATTAATTAAAAAAATTGTGCTATAAAGAGACCAGATCAAAATTATATTTTTATTATGCATTTATTCTGCTTTGATTGTGCACTTATTTGTCATCAAGCCTGCTGTATGATATATTTAAAAAATTTTCCAGCGATCATGTTAAAGATATGAGCAGTTAAAGTTAACTTCACTTTTCAGAATGTAGCTATTGCCATTCGATTCCATTTTTACTTACTCAGAAATTAACACACATCTAACGACCATCAATTATTCCATTTAATGAAATGCACTTTTCATTATGAAAAGAAATACTAGGAGAAACTCTGTATACAAAGTAAACAAATCTGGTAAAAACAGATATCAAATCTATACCTGCATTTGCATGCATATGTCTATAAAATTCGACTTATTCAATGTATAATACCCCTGTCATAATCTTTTTCGTTAGACATAAGGTATACTTCTACTTATGAACTATATAAGACCATACCAATCAGCTAGTAGACAAGTTAAATGATGTAATTTCCTATTTATATATGTTTTATAACATTTTATTACTACTACTACTGCAACTACTTCTGCTACTACTATTATGACTACTACTACTACTAATACTACCACTACTATTACTACTACTACTATTACTACTATTACTAGTATTATTATAATTGTTTTATTATTATTATCATGTTTCAAAGCAAAACATTGTTGAGTCTAAAAGATTACAGAGTCACATCTAGTAATATATTGACTACTGTTACAATTTCAAAATAAATTACAACTATGCAAGGAGACCAATTAAGACAATTTTTCAGTACATAAGTCTTTATCATATCAGCATAGTTTTTTATTTGTTTTAGAATCTGGTTTTCATTTCTTTAAAGTTGAAAATTGCTGATATTGATAGTGTCACCACCTATGACATTGGATTTATATTTTATAGACAAAGTCTGTGCTTCAAGTGTGGCCATGTGGCTGTAAACACATCTGTTCAAGATAGGATGTGGTGTCTTTTTCTGAACAATTCTTGTTTTAGAGAGTATGATGCTGGGCAGTGTCAAGTGTTATTAACAAGAGCAAATGTGCATCTGGTATCATTAGTAGGCATAAAGGCTGTATGTTGCTGCATAAATAGCAGAGATGGTGCCTGCTTTAAATGTATTTATTATTTCATCAATTGAAATATTACCCTTTCTGTTTGTTGTAAACATTTGGTGATGTATTGTTTCTAGTGCAGTGCAGGAGTAAAGGAAATGATCATGTCTCTCTGTTTGTCTCTATGACTTATTCGACAAATGGGGATTTATATTGGTATAGAGTCTATGAAATCTAAAAAATATAATTTGTGTAGAGCATTTAGATTAAACTTAAGCATGAAATCAAATAATTTTGGTTCTCGTAACCACTTTTCTGAATTGTTGCAGTAGTTTCCTGTTGTCTATCCCAAAACTGATGGATATAGATGTGGTGTCTGGTTTAGATTTAGAATATTATAAATGTCTCAATATGTATTCTTGTTTTTCATTATTCAGTGATATTTTGTTATATATAGGCTTGAGTTTTTCAATCAGTGTAGATAGTTATCCATATGAAAGGAATTGTAGGTCTGTGAGTGTTATATTGGTCACACACTCCACATCTGGAAATCTTTTTATCATGGCTATTAATAGATTTATTCATTTCCATGTGTATTATTATTACTTCTACTACTACTACTGTGCTACTGCTACTGTTTACTCCTACTGCTACTGCTATTACTACTAGTACTACTACTAGTACTATTACTATTACTACTACTAGTACTAGTAATACTAGTATTACTAATACTACTACTACTACCTCTACTACTACTACACTCACTACTATTTTTACTACCACTACTACTGCTACTACTATTTGTACTACCTCTACTACCACTACCACTACTACTACTACTACTACTACTACTACTACTACTACTACTACTACTACTATTATTATTATTATTATTATTATTATTATTATTATTATTATTATTATTATTATTATTATTATTATTATTATTATTATATCCTTCATTAACCTTTATAAAATAATACTGATTAACTATATAAATGACTGCTACTACATGGCATTTTTTTTGCATCATTATAATATATGAATGACAGCCTTTATTATCTGATAAACTGCATTCTTTGTGTGTTTTTGCATTATGTTTTCAGCTTAATATTTGCTATAAGCACTTGGGTTTGAAAGAATAAGTGGATCCATTTTATTCTTTCATTAATACTATATCTTGTGTTGGGAACGAAAGTATTCATTTATTATTAACACTTGTAAAAAGTGCATGTACAATAGCTTGAAAGGTTGATCTTTAATGTAATACCATTAATAAAAAAATATTTACTAGATATAGGATTATACAGCCATGTAAAATACCGCAGAAAAATATATTTCTTCACATTCAAAATATAACAGTTCTTTCGTAATAAACACTTTGTTTTCTTTTAATAAATGGCGCTGTTCCCAACGCTTTGTGCAGTTGTGGCCTGGCTTAATGTAGTGTTGAGTGATGCAATGTTTTGTTACTTAATGTGGTGTAATATTTTGTTAACTTCCAAGCAATAAAGTTTACTTACTATTATTTAAACCATTTCTTAACGTTGAAAAGCACAAAGCATTCATATAGTCAGAAAATCCAGTGCTGGATTAAGGAAATACTAGAGTAGAAATATCAAAAATCATACGACTATTAGCAATAGGTTGATATTTACAAATGTTCCAGATTTTGTTAGGGCGTATAAAAATTGTAGAAAAAACATAAAATGCTAATAATTTGCAAACAATTGTTTGCCATGAAAAACCTTTATTTTTAATTTAGTTACAAATAAATTATGATTTATTGTATTGCCTCTTACATAATCTGCCATAAGATTTCTCACATAAAGTCTTCATTTATGCATTTTTTTTACCTGTACATATAAATTTTAATAAAAGTAAATAATGTCAGAATTAATATTTGTATGCATGAGCTTTAAAGATGCAAATGTTATCCACAAACATTTTATATCCATAGGCAATATGAAGCAATTGTATGCCTACCTATTGCGAAATGACTGAGCTCTTTAAGGCTTAAATAATTAAAGATAAATTGAAATGATAGTAATTATAGGGTACTGTATTTGGAATCAGAGTTTCAAGCTCCATCCTGGAATTCTCTTAATCTTAACAAATCTCCTTTAATCCTTTAATTACATCTAACTTAAGTACATATACTATACATAAATAATAATAATAATAATAATAATAATAATAATAATAATAATAATAATAATAATAATAATAATAATAATAATAATAATAATAATAATAATAATAATAATAATAATAATAATAATAATAATAATAATAATAATAATAATAATAATAATAATAATAAAAACACAAACTATTGATTTAAAATCCAATAACTTTATTTGTATAAACTTTATATACATAATATTAAAAAATCTCAATACATCTTATGTTCTTTGCAAAAATAAATGAAACATTTTTAAACAATATTTATATGCAATTTTTTAATAACTACATTCATTTTGTATTTTTAACATAGAATTGTACAATTTCAGGCTGTTTTTTTTAAATGGGAAGAATTCTCTGGTATGCAAAAAATAAGACAATTTCATTTTGCATGTGATTTGAAAATTTGCTTCGATTAGCCCAGCCACTAAAGTCTTTTGTTTTTTAAAAGATAAAGCTGTATGGAAAGATGACCATTTAAAGAACTCTATGGCTTTTTGTCGATGAAAAAACACATCAGTTCCTAGATGCTTCATCATGTTTGTATAAATGTCACAAATTCCATTATTTGTTTTATATTTCTTCATAATTTTTAGAGTTTTTTGATAAAGTGGAGTGTCAACGATAAGAGGTTCAAATCTAACTGCCATCGTTTTATCACGAACTCTGTCTGGTACCATTGCGATCTTAGTAGCACAATAAAAAAGGATATAATAATCAATACTTCTAATATCTTCTTCTAAAAAAAAAAACGACTCAAGATTCCAAGCAGTCGAAAACATCTGCGATGAGTTCTCAGAATGCTGAATTGTACATATTTACTGACGAAATCAATGTACATCTCATTTCGTTGTTACTTTGAAAGAGTATTTCTTAAGAAAAACATTGTATCTTTTTAGTTTTCTCCGTTAAGACAAAGTTAAAAAAGGAAAAAATAATAATTCATTTTTAATCTCGTCAACTTAATTATTGCGTCCATAAATAAACACTTACTGTTTACTTTGGAAAATAAAATGTATATATATATATATAAATCTATTACAAAGATGACGTCCACTAGAACAAAAAATATTCAATCACACACAAAGTGAAGCTCCAAAGGGTGAATACAACAGTGCATCAATTGTCATTTAAAATAAGTATCGATCACAAATAGCCCTTTTTATTTTTTAATAAAAAATATAAAAAAATAATTGGTGACTGTTTTTTTTACATACTACCTGAAACTTAATCTTTGAATAAAATTATGTATCATGTAATGACAGAGGTTTGCTATTGAACCAAAAATTTAAAAGTGCGAGCAAGTATGAAAATTTGATAGTATGTTTCATATGTTAGAACATGCTGGAACAACAAACTAACATTAAAAGTTATTTTATATTGAGGACAATAGTTACTGAATAATTTACAATGAAAGAAAGAAGCTATAAGTTGCAAGAAGGCTTTCGAATGGTTTTACCAATTTCGTGAAGGCAGTGAGGGCATGTACAAAAGTATGAAATTAATTATGACATATATTATAAATCATAAACAATACATACTGGAACTCTGAAACTAACCCAACATACTAGCATTTAGAAACGTTGTTGAGGAGCAGATGACTGTCATTATATAACTTATTTCTTGATTTAGACAGGGTATTACTGCAGGCTAAAAGATAGAATGAATTACCTTTATTCTTTGACAGATTTTATTCTCTTTCACACTCACACACACACACACACACATATATATATATATATAGTAATATATAAAGTCAGCTGTCATATGACATATATATATAGCTTGTATTTACATATATGTAAAATTAACAATGTGCTAATAATCTCCAACTAAACAAAGGTTTATTTATAGTAATATATAAAGTAAGGTGTCACATGAGTTAAATATATTTAGCTTGTACTTAAAAATATGTAAAGTTAAGAACGTTCAAATAATCTTTTTTAATTTTTTTTTAATAATAAATGCTTCTACAAGAGAACGCATTCAAATCTATCTATCTATCTATCTATCTATCTATCTATCTATCTATCTATCTATCTATCTATCTATCTATCTATCTATCCATCCATCCATCCATCCATCCATCCATCCATCCATCCATCCATCCATCCATCCATCCATCCATCCATCCATCCATCCATCTATCTATCTATCTATCTATCTATCTATCTATCTATCTATCTATCTATCTATCTATCTATCTATCTATCTATCTATCTATCTATCTATCTATCTATCTATCTATCTATCTATCTATCTATCTATCTATCTATCTATCTATCCATCCAACGAAAATAAATGCAGTTATTGATCAAACACCCCTTCAGCAATCAATAAAATAATCTGAGATGTTGCTACCCATGTATCATATCAATGACTTTGTTTTAATCTTATCCCAAAATAAAATAAATCAATTTTATTCATGGATGTTCATTTAAACACCAACAATATACATTTTAATAAAATGACTTTTATAATATTGTTGTACTGTAATATAATAATAATAATAATAATAATAATAATAATAATAATAATAATAATAATAATAATAATAATAATAATAATAATAATAATAATAATAATAATAAAATACACATGATACGTTTACATTTGCGAAAATGTAGATGATGATATAAACAAAATTTCAAAATTTACTAATTAAAACAATATTTATTAACACTATAAGATGACAAGAATAAAAGAGCATTAAATATTTTAACAAAACAAGAAGTTATATTTATCACAGGTTTAAAATATCATTGTAAATTACAATTAGAAAAACAATTAAATAAATAATTCTAGTGTGATTTACCTATGAGTAGAGATTGATCTCACATTTTATTCAACCAAGTTTCATTTACATTTATTGTTGTAATTATAAATTTATTTAACACACATTGATTATGTAAGTAATATTTGCTAAGGCTGTAACCTCAAGAATATTCATTTAAAAATGCAAACATAGGGATCTTTACAGGTGTCTAAACCACAAGCTTACATTTTGCAAGAGGTTCCCTTCTTTTTTTCCAAAACGTAAGCTTGTGGTTAAGACCTGTAGAGGTCCCTACAATTTATTGTTGTAAGAAATGTATTTATAATACAATTTATTGTTGTAAGAAATGTATTTAATAATATTGTATTACCAAATAATTCTTACCAATATAATAACAGTGATGGATTTGGAAGATATATAATTTTAGAATCAAGTATAAAATTATAAAGTTCAGCCAAAGGTACTTTATCATGGATTTTAGTATACACCAGGTATGAATATTGGGCATATCAACCATATGAATATTCAGAAACTACTTTTATTTTATCAAGAACAAAAATAAAGCCATGATTTGCTTCAATAATCTTAAAATATTTGAATAGCATGGCTCAGTTAGTTAGAGGGTTACATTAAAATTCAATACACAAGAATCTAAGGATCCAGATTTACATTCTATGCTAGTCTTGTCACTGGTTATCCCAGCAACACCTGAAGAAAAGGGAAGAATAATACCTCTCAAAACGTTGTGCCTATACTAACCTTTTTGATGTGCTATTACTAATAGGTGAATACATCCAACAATCATATTAGATGGTGGAAAATATAAAAATGATATTATTGAAGTAACAAAAAGTGACATTGATCCGAATGAAAATTTAGATCAAAATTATACTCAAGTACTTGTTGTTGATTATATCAGGTATATAATCAGAGAAGGTGTTAAAAATAATGATCCTACTGAAGGTCTTCTAGAAATGTGTATTGAAAACTCAGATACAAACACGGAAATTGAGAATATACAAAAAAATAAAAGCTGACCTAGGACAAGTTGAAATATTGATAGATAATGTGAAGTAAGACATGTTTCATGATCACATGGATTGTGATGATGATTTCAAGACTATTATGCAGTAGCAGAATATACTTTTGGGTTTACAAAAGAAATTTATTTTAGATGAACAGCAGTGTCCTTATTCTGTCAGTGATTTTGATAATTTTTTATATAGTATAAAACCTGTCTACATGATCAGAATTCATAGTATGAAATTTAATGTAATAAATGATTATTTCAACATTTGAGATGAATCATCAGACAATCTTAAATATACAGATCAAGGACATTGATATGAAGGAAGTAGGAATTTTCAAAATATCTTCCCATATTTGTTTGCTTGAAACTTCACAGTAATAAGATATTTGTAGCACTTTTATGGAGAAGAGCATTCACTAACTTACAACAAATGTAAACATTATGTTATAAGACTGGTATTAACCAACTATTTAAAGAATATGTATTCTATCTTAAAATTAGAAAGACAATTTTGAAAACATTTTACATACAAATGCAATATAAAATGTCTGCAGATGAACTGGAAAAACACAATAAAGATGAAGAACTAGATACATTAGATGATCAGTCTTCAACATGAAAAGCAATAATAAGCAATGAGATTAAATTGCTAAGAGAAAGAACCACTAGAAAATATTCAACTTGCAGAAAATTTGATACAGGACTCAAACCAGAGATGAAGTAATCAAAACATTTCAGAGTATATTTACTTGGAAGATAGTGTGAACAATGTCAAGCAAATTGAATTTTAAGTCAGTTTTAAAATTAAAAAAATGAAAATTTCCTTATAGCAAATAAGTCAACACTAATACCCAATTTTTTTTCCCTAAGCAGAGAAGTATTGACATAAACTTTTTCTATCTCAATATCTAACTTATTTTACTTTCAAAGATAAAGTTTATTTGCACTCTCAGAAAGTACAAGAAGGTTAGTCCATATTCTAGGTCTCATTGGACCAATCACATATGACAGGTCAGAAATTACAAACAACAAATGGGTAAGGGTTATAAATACAACCAAAGAAATGAAAAGGATTACACTAAATACAATTTGATTATTGAATTACCCAAGATTTCGATTATACAAAGTCTGATAATAATTCTGGGTCATCAGTAAATCATTTCAGCCAATATGAAGTAAACAGGAAAACAAATATAAGTTGGTTACATTATAAATGAGTTACAATATAAATACATTACAAGTGTCAAATAGTTTTAAAAGCAAGAGAAAAATCTGGAGTAACAATGCTAGATAAACCAGTCAATGACAAGTAACATTTACAATATAGGTAACATAATATATATAGTATAAAGAGCTAACAATATTGAATCCTAGACTCTGAGTACGAGCTGGTTAAATAAAATTTTCAAAATACCCATAGAATTAGACATGATATACATATGACAGTATGAGGGTCAACAAGCTTATTAGTAATAAAACCATTCATTGTACAAAAAGAAAGGCAAAGCCTTATTAGTCTGTCAAGACCATGTCCAGATCGACTGCATGTTATGAGGATTTATGAAACTTGGAAGCAAAGAAAATTCTAAAATGTTGCTAAGTTGAAGTTTGATCTGCTAATGATGCCATACATGTTCTTTTGTTTTTATTCATAGACTTACAAAGCAGCTTAAGAAATAAAACATTTATGGAACAGTCTAAATCCCTTTCAAAAAGAAATTAGCACCTAATAGTCCAAATCACAAAGTTAATATGTTTGCTAATTAGATAGCACAAGATATTGTCTTTTTAAAGGCAGCAATGAGATGGACTTAGGCCCAATCTGGTCTTATCATTTTTAGTCAAGCTAGATTACAAAGATGAGTCCACACCTCACATTGACCAAGGACTGACTCATCATGCTTTTAACATAAGGGACAGATGGTAGTGATTTTATATCCCCTCTGATAGCAAAGGAACATAGCAATAGGCAAGGCTCTGAGGTAGACCTTCAAAAGAAAGTCCATGAACTTTGGTTCCATCTTCAGAAACTTGATCAATCTCATGAGATGAGGAATCCCAACTGAAAGTAAATTTTGGGTTCCAACATTTGACAAGTGGTATGACTCCCAGTAGGTTATCTTTTTGCTGAACAATGAACCAAAGGATTTGATTGTATTGAGCATCACCTTAAGTTGTAGTTGAATCCAAAGATTCCTTCTTTTGGTCGGGGCTCTATGTACTTTAGGTGAAGAGGGCTTTCTATGTTTATATTGACTTTCAAAATCTTTACTAGGATGTTATATGTACACTGTACAAAGAACACCTTGATTGATTGAAGCCCTAATCCATTCAGAGATCTGGACTTTTAGAGCAGGTTGAGGCTGATGACAGAAGCTCTCACCTTCTAGCAAAAGTGACACAAGGATTCAACTTTCCTGATGAAGATGTTTGTAGGGAAAAATCTGGCCAGATAATATATGATTTTTGGTAGAAGAACTGCATTCCAAAGCACGACCTTTCCCAACAGTGAAAAGTAGATCTTAGAAAAAAAGTTGTGCTTTCAATTTTGGATAGCAGGGAGTTCTCTAAAGCTTTTCTCATAACAGATCGGAGGGTAGGCAAGATAGAAACCAAGGAACTTTTTAGGGGGAGCTTTATATCTACCTGAGATGTGCTTCCCCATCAAGATGGATTACATGGCTGATTTTCTTCTGTTAACTCTCAGACCGAATTTGCAAGCAAATTGGTCCAACAGTTCCTCAAGCTCAGTAAACTCATCCTGAGACAAGAAGAATACCACCACATCATTAATATAGGAGATCTGGAGTATGCTCTCTCTCAGCATAGGGATGACTATTCTCAAAAAACAACCCTGATGCATAGCAGCAATGGGTTTATATAGGCTTTGAAGAGGAGTTGACTCAGTGGTGAGCCTTAGGGGATTGAGACACAGGGTTGAAACCCTGAAGAGACTCTTCCATCTAGTGAGAGAAACACTTCACAATTATATAATAGGTTCTCAATCATCTGGAAGTATGCTGGTGGCACTTAGACTTCCTCCAGAACACTAATGAGCATGCCAATCCTGACACAGTCAAAGGCTTTGGCAAAGTTGAGTTGAACTGCAATTGGATGAGACATTTTCTTCCTGCCCACATGATTCACCAGAAGGCAGAATCAGCAGATGCACACATGATCCACCAGAAGGCAGAATCAGCAGACGGCATCAGCAGTTGAGCTCACCCTTTTGGAAAACTGATAAGACAATAGCTTTCCAATGATGTTATGTTGGATGTCCTCTTTGGTGAGGCCCTCTATTATCTTAATCAGCAGTGAAACCATTAAGATTGGACAAAGGTTCTCCAGATCACAAGGGCCCTTGGGTATTTTGATGAGGACAACCATTGTGATCGGGCAGAGTCCTGCAATTTCTCAACTGCCACTGGCCAGAAAGTCAAACATCTTATGATTGTCAGAATAGTGAAGGCATGTAGTGGAGCAATAGGAATTTGGGAATTCCATAAAGACCAGGATGAGTCCCATCAGAAAAAACTAATCCTCATGAGGATTCTGGCTTCAGAAATTCTATGATGGTCAGAATCCACCAAAATGAAAGTTTTGCATGAGAGTGTCACAACAAGCAGCTGGAACTTATTTGAGTAAAACTCTTGAATCTTGGCCAACATGGAAGAGCCAGAGTAGCCATTGCCCTGAACCTCAAAGGACCTTGGGGCCTTGGACTTTCTGCCAGAACCTAGGGCCCATCAGAGATATCACCTGGTCCAGCAATGTTGATGGTGAACATACTGTCAGGCCCTCTTGATTGAGAGGTACTTAGCAATGGCTTTTTGCTTAGATTTGTATTTTACTTTTAAAGCAATTATTCTAGGGATTTCTGAGCTCCATGAGGCAAATTATTTTTTAAGTTCATATGCTCACCAAAAAGGCAAACAAGATCCTTAGACTTAACTGTGCAACTCTCAATTAGATTACTTAGAGTTTTGGTAAAGTACTTCCATGCCTCTTTGGCTGGGAGAGTAAGCAGTTATTCCCTATGGTAGGAGATGTATGCTTTCAAAACCAACTTGATGGTTATATTGGCTCACGCCAGCATTTGGATGGTTCATGGTAACTCAATAATGAGTTGAGAGGCTTCCATAGGGTTTAATTTAACTTTCATTGCATAATGGTCTGAGAAGGTCATGGGCCATAGGTGCACCTCAATAATTGAGGATTAAAAAGGGGAGAAAAAAAACGAGCTGGATAGTGAAGCATGAGCTTAATTTTAGCTCTTATGATTTTTCATATATGTTTGTATATATGTACATACCTTAATAAGTTTGAATTTATTATAGTTGGTGAATGGTAATTTTGTTTACAGAAGAAAATCAACTTTGTAACTAAAATTTATAATAAATCTGTGTAAAATTTATATTGTAGAAACAATACTTAATCCATAAAGCTTTTAACAATTTTGAATTATTATTATTTTTTTTATCGATTAAAAAAAACTCTTATAAAATCATTTTTCCTTTCATTAAATCTTGTTTCTCTTTTTGATATTTGGAGTTATTTCTAAACCCATTGATTTCTTTGGTAAATCTCAATATGAAAAAATAATTATTGTTTAAGCATTCATGACCCCTTTTTATCATTGAGATTTTTTCACAATCCCAGATATTAAATATAAAATAGATATAAAAATATTCCCATAAATAATTTATTTCTTTGGTAAACAATGTACATATGAAAATAAGTAGTTTTAGGATTTAAGTATATAAAAATTAATGAAAAAAATTACATTTTAATGAGACGGATGTGCTTACGTTTTGCTGCATAACAAATTAAATGTTGGTGAAATATTTGATTCAGCTGGATAGAAAGCATCTTCAACATTTTTTAGCATTGAACAATTTTTGGATTTAATATACATTAAAGCTGACAAAGTCATTTTCCATCAGTATGTTGTATTGAATAGCAGAAGAACATTTAATGCCATTTCAGAAATTGTGGGAAATTCACTCCTATCTTTTGTGGAAAGTCAAGTGTTAAGTTTGAGGCACTTGATACCTCAGTAAATTCCTCATGGGCTTTTTATATGGCAGGTGATTAATCTCATTAATATAAATCAAAATTGGTCTTTGAATCCAAGATAACTTTTTGAAATCTAAATTCGATATAAAGTATTTGCAAATCTGTATTTCTAGGTTTCTTACGTGATTTATAATAATTTTGCAATTAAAGTTTTACAGTTATTTTGTTCAATTATAAACATGTCGACAGTGGAAAACATTTCCAATGAATCATTTTCCATCCTATTCTTTCAAATGTTGATCTTTTTAATAAAACCTTCACTTTTATCATTAAAAGTAAAAATATTGCTATTTTTACATTGAAGAGACAAGTTAAGATCATTTAGTTTCTCAAAAATATCAAACAAATAGCACAGCATTGATATCCATAAATCATTTTGAAAAAGACCAGGAAGATCAGATTTTTGTTGTCTTAAAAAATACAATAATTTTTTCTTTTAATAACAACAATCTTCTTAAACTTTGACCTCCTTACTTCATCTTAATTCTGCATGTAATAATAAATTTTTGTATTCAGAATCCAGATCTTTACAAATATTTGAAAATAAACACCTGTTAAGGGCAAGGCTTTTAATAAAGCTTATAATTTTGACAGCATCCTGAAGCACATCATTCAATTCAGTTGCTAATGTTTTTGCTGCAAGAGCCTATAGATGGATAAGGCACTGTGTAAAAGTTACATGATTATTACCAGAAGATTAACAAATGATTTAAAACCAATATTCTCACCAGTCATTGCTTTTGCTTCATTTGTGCATTCTCCAAAGCAATTTATCCATTCTAAACCTTCAGTTTTTTAAAAAAAAATTGTCTACTTGTTATATATATCTTTTCCTCTTGTATAATAATTGAGCTATTTTTGAAATATCTGTTGTTTCTTCCAACTGAATTGTAAATATTGGACTTTATTTAAGGCTAGTAATAAGTTGCATAAATTGGCCATTGCTAATTTCCGAAATTCTATTAGTGACAGTGTCATTTGACAAAGGAATTATCCTAATTTCATCACCACATTTACTTCTGTGAAGTATTTCAACCATTTTAATAGCAGAAGGTAATATAAGATCTCCAACGGTGTATGGCTTTTTGTTTTTAACTATCATATATGAAACTTCATATTATGCAGGTAAATATTTTTCATTAACAGTTATAAATTTCTCAACATATTGTTTTCCTTTATTTGAAGTTTTTAATAGTTGTTCTAAATATTCTTTTGGTTCTATACATATGAAGGATGCTTGGATTCAAATTTCCTTTTTAATTTTGATGGTTTCATGCTCTCCATAAACAAAACATTATTGCAAATTAAACAAAAAGGTTGTTCGTTACCATCACTGTTGTTAAAAGTAAAGCCGAATTGGAAAAATGTTTAATCTTATTTTCACATCTTAGATGCCTCTTTCTGATTATAAACTCCTCCTTGAAAAGACTTTGTAGCATTGCCATCTGCATCATGACCGTTGGTACTCAATTTCAGTCATATATCCATGGGCAAAAAGTATTTTTATCCTAAAATATAAATAAAAGAACAGCACTTATTAGTTAGCAGAGACACCAGGAGGCAGCCATGTTTTTTGTTTAATTATACAAAGCATATTTACTCTCTATGTACTATTTTTTGATATCTCCTATGTTTACTTTTGAATCTTTGAAAATAACAATAAATCAATTATAAATCCCCTATAAAGTTTAAAAAATAGCAATATATGTTTACTTGGTAATAAATAAATGATAATAAGTTTCAAATAAAAAATAAATTTTTATAATAACTAATAGAATGACAAATTTTGAAAAAAGTGGGTAAAAAAAGCATACAAACATTTATATATATATAAAAAATAACACCTTTCATAATATTTATTTAAATAAATACTAACCTTAGTCAGTAAAACAATAAAATACAATATTGTATTGTTCTTGGGATGTGGACACTTGTTGGAATGAAACCGAAACAAATAACTTGACCGGAAATGTATCGTATAATCATAGTAGCAAACATATTTTTGCCACTGCAGCATATATTTTGATTCTGAAATAACTTAAATGCTGAAATTGCAAAGCAACACCATTATTATGATGAATTTCGTGTTATTTTTTAATATGTAAATATAATTTACAGCTCAATTTATCCGTCATTAAGATTTTATAATGTAATATATTAAATTAAGGGATTGCGACTAATATTTCTTTAAATTCATGTATCTGAATTAAATTTTCATGACCCCAACTTTTTGCTTTGTGACTCCATTTGATGTCATGGCCCACAGTTTATGAAATCCTGGCTTAAGGGATTAATAAAATTTTAGTAAATATATTGATTGAGTATTTATTGACTTTTGTATGCTAAAAAATAAAAACAGCCAATCATTAACTTTGTGTATTAAAACTTGTTGATAATTGAGTTGGATAATTAATTAAAAATTTTGTGCTATAAAGAGACCAGATCAAAATTATATTTTTATTCTGCATTTATTTGTCACCAAGCCTGCTCTATGATATACCCAGAAATTTTTTCAGTGCTCAGGTTAATGATATTAGCATCTAATGTTAATTTCACTCTTCAGTATGTAGCTATTGATATTAGATTCCATGGTGCTTGTATTATAGATAAAGATGCCATTGGATGGCACCATTTTCACGCTAAAACTATAAAATATGAACATTCACAGGCCGTTGATTTTAATAATTTTTCTGTGCTTTTTTGTAATGCGAAAATAAAAACAAAACAAAATCGTCTTTTTTAAATATTATTTTTTATTAACATATACAATTTAAATGATAATAATAAATGTAAAATAAAATCAACAAATTACAATTTGATTCGTGTTTTTTATATCGTATACTTTTTAAATTGTGTTACGGCTTTTTTTATCAATTTTCTATCGGATATTTTTTTACTTGTGTTACGACTTTTTTTGTTGTTGTTTAACTAAAAAATAATAATCGTAATAAAAGTAAAAGTTGTTACCGTTATATTTAGGGTTAGTTTTAGGGTTAGGTTTAGGGTTAGTTTTAGGGTTAGGTTTAGGGTTAGGGTTAGTGTTCTGTTTGTTTGTAATGCTAAAATAAAAAAATTCAAAATCGTAACCGTACTCGGACAGAAGAAAGAAACTCAAACTTTTTTAAACAACAACAAACACATACAAATGTCTTCTTTACTTATTAAACATGTTTATAATATTTGCTTTTTATTAAATTTACAAAAAAACCTGTATATTTGGACTTTTCTTACTGGATATTTTTTTCGTACTGCTCTTTTTTACTTCAAAAATATACAGACGGTACAATCTTCTTTGTCACATTACCTAATTGCAACTCAATAAAAACATAGATATTTAACCTTTTCCCAAATAAAAGTTCAATACAGTACTTTGTAAAAAGACTTATAATTATTGTTTTAAAAAATCTGAACATTTCAATAGTTTAAAATATAAAAAAATCCAATGAAAACAACATTTCAATACAATTCAAATACAAACTCTCTCATCAAGATGTAATTATTTTATAAATTGTGTGAATTCGGAAAATGTATTTGCTGCTATGCGACATAGTGGCCTGCATTCTGTAGCACAACAATAAAAGTTGTATTATAGCAAAATGCAGGTTCGAACGTGTCGGCCGCGGAAACAGCATTTTTATGTGTTTTGGCGTGAAAACCGCACCAATAGAGCGGTGCCTTTAGCTATAACATGAGTACCGATTCCACCTTTACTTACACAGAAACTAACAAACTTCTAACCACCACCAATTATTACATTCAATTAAATGCACTTTTTATTATGAAAAAAATACTAGGACAAACTCTGTCTACAAGGGAAACAAAACTGCTAAAGATAGACATGGAATCTATACCTCCATTTACATGCACGTATGTCTATAAAATTCATCTTTTTCAAAGAATAATACCCCCATCACAATCTTTTCCCTCAGACTTAAGGTAAAGTTTTACTTATGAACTACATAAAACCATACCAGTAATCTAATAGACAGGTGTAAATGATGTAATTTCACATTTATATATTTATTTTTACAACCTTTATTATTATTATTATTATTATTATTATTATTATTATTATGATGATGATGATGATGATGATGTTTCAAAAGATAATTTATTATTTTCTTTGGTTTACATAGTTTCTATTACATTGCATTTTCAATTTGATTGAGAAAAGATTACGGTTCTGCTTTACCATTCCTTTAAATACAAATTTTACTTGTGATAATTTTGAAAATGTTTTTTGTTCTATAGTTTACAAATAATGCATTAAATTTAGTGACTTAATTCTTTTTGTCTTGTGTTTCTCATAGCTTTGATTGTTTTTTTAAAAGTGCCCAAGTTGAGGCATATAAATCAGGTCTTATGATAGTTCTATCTCTATCTTTGATTTGTATTAGTTTATTTATAAATGCGGCTGGATGATGCTGAGTTTAAAGCTGCATCTGATGCACCAAAATTAATATAGCATGAATGTAGCTGTCCTGATGTTTGGCACTAATCAGGTCTGGTAAGCATTGATAATTTACCTCATCGTGGTGTTTGGCCTTCTATATATGTTGCATGCTATTTTTTATTTTTGTCAAACCTTCTTAGTTGTAAACTAAATGTTGAATTTTGTCTTCCATTCTGTGGCATTGTGCACAGAATGGATCTATGTCCATATACATTTTTTTATAGTGGAGAAAAAATGTCATGGGCATGGCTGTGAGGCTAATTTTTATTATAAAATTGAAGACTTACATTCCAATATTGTCATTGTTTAATTAATTTTTTGTTATCTAATTCCAACATTGGTAAGGGCTCATTTGCATTGGTTTCTTTATTTACTAAGTTGTATATTTCCCAATATGAATATATGTTCTCATATTGTTATGGTATTTACTTATTGGTTTTACATAGATAAATTATTGATGCGATGTGTGCTCCTGCTGGTGGTGATCTGTTAGTGGGAGTAACTTGAATCCGGTGTTTAAGTTTCAGGAATTGTTTCATCATGATAATGATTGTGTTTCTCAACTTTTGTACATGGAAAATTGCAAGTGTGTGTAAACCAAGTTCATTATTTATTAGCAGTTGACAAATTTTCCTAAATATGGCCACTGTCTTCTTGGACCAGAGTAGCTGATTGCATATTACCTTGATTTTTTTTTTATGAAAGCCTATGAGAATTCAATAATTGGTATATAATAGCCAATTTTGGTCATAATTAGCTTTTAATTAACTGCACATTGGAGAATACTGACATATATGTCTTCGAAAGGGAGTAGGAAATCCATTTTACTTCTTCTTTAATCCTATTTTGAAATTGACTTCTCATCCCTGTGGTTCCCAAATGGAATGGAAAACCCAGGAAGGTTGTTGGTTTGACTGATAGTTAGTTACACATGATCTAACTGTGAATAGAGATCATCTGAAGTTTTCCTTGGTTAAATTTCAGTTTATAGTGCATTGTGTATTCTTTCAGTAACTCTTATAGTTGTGGAATTTATTTTTTGGATGACAGAAAAACTGTAATGTCATCCATGAATGCTAAACAAGCTATGTTCTGTGTTGTTCTAGGTATCTGAATCCTATCAAATGTTTTATGTATCTTCTTATTGAGATGATTAATGTAATATATAAAAAGCAATGAGCTGAGTGGTGAGCCTTGTGATATACATTGGTTTGGTGTGAAAGATAGTGAATTTCTTCCATTGATAAATATGTGTATTTCTCTATTGATAAATAGGTTTTTAATGATAAATAAATATGTTCTAGGAATGTTGGTGTTCTTGAGCATTTCCAGCAGAATTTTTATGTTAACCAAATTGAATTCAGCCTCAATATCCAGTTGAACTATCATAGGCACATACTTTTTCTTTTGTCTAACTGATGTGAGTACTGCCTTGAAGAGAAGTGCTGCTTGTATTGTCAATGATCCTTTTTTTGCATGCTGCACTTTGGAAATTAGTAGTAGTATATACAACTCAATTTTTTTCTTGACCACCTTTTCTATTATTTTGATGGCAGTGGGACAATAGATATTGGTTTTAAGTCTCCGAGTGAGGGAATAATCTTTTGCTTCTTGTTGTATGGAACTATTGCAGTAGGGTAGATCCTTCTATGTTTTGAATTTTTTATGTCAGCTGATTAGCCAAATTACACAAATATTTAGTTTATTGGCTTAAGTGCTTCAAAATAAATAGCTGATTAGCCAAATTATACAAATATTTAGTTGACTATTGGCTTAAGTGTTTCAAAATAAATAATGGAATTCCAAGGCTAACTGAGTGGCATGCTTTCAGAAATTAGCTAGCTTTTTTGCAAAGTCATCTATGGTAAATGGTCTCTCAGTTTCAGGTATGACAAATATGTGAAAATGTCATTGCAATATCAATGTCTGATTGCAGCTTGATTTTGAAGTATTGAAAGGTAGGCCAGATCATATTATGACCCACATAAATTCCATCTTCTATCTGTATTGTTATTGGCATTTTAATTCTGGGTGGATGTCCTAGGGCCCATTTAATGTATTCTTTTGTTCACATGTGTGGCCAAGGAAGACAAATTTTATACTTTTTAATTTTTAGGTAATTTTTTAGGGTTTCACATACATTATTATATGCATGTGGAAGTTTGAAAATATATTGTTGTGTGTGATGTGATGGGTTAATCATCCCTATGCATTTGTGCAATTGATCTGCCAATGCTAGTCTTGATGTGGGTTGTTGCTTCATTGTAATGTGATTAATATTAGCGGTCATAATATTTATGTATGCTTGATATTGTTGTATGGGCCTTAGTTTCATTCCATGAATTTTTTCAACAAGATATATGTCTTCTGAAAACAGGAATTCAGTGGTCACTGTTGTTGTGGTTATCGGGAATGGTGCTATTTGAATTTGATCAAGATTAATGCTGATGATTTGCCCTGAATGGTCAGAGAATGTAGATGGAGTGAGTTTAATCATTATTAGATGATGGAATATTGGTGAATAAAATATCAAGTCTATTAGTGAAGAGAAATGTTTATTATGGAAGGAAATTGCTGTGTCCAGGCTTTGGCCACTAACCAGAGGAACAGAAATCTCATGAATCCTTCTGTGTGTAAATTCCTGATATGTTATTAAAGTCATCTATGATGATGGTTGGATTTGATGTAACACCTAGTGTAGAATTAATTAATTCAATTTTTTTAAAATTTGGATTGGCATATATACAAACACCACACTAATTATTATATTCCTGTAATGGAATATTGCCTTCAGCAGACTAGAATCAACATAGACAATTTTAAACTTTGTGAATGGACATTTATAAGAAATAAAGATTCCAGTGCCTGCTGATGGTGAAGAAGACTCTCTGGAGAATCCACTGAATTCTTCTCTAGCCAAAACACTGCTGGATCCACCCATGATCCTGTATAAATTTTTGTTTCCAGGAGTCCAATTATATGTGGGTGTGTGTCTTTGTTCCAATTTTTGATTTTGTAAATTTTATTAATCGAGTTTAGTCCTCTGATGTTAGTAGCAGTTCTTCTAACTTTCATTATAATTTTATATATATTTTCTTTGTCCCTTTCTTCATTTCCTGTTTTAGTATTTTACTGATAGCAATTCTTGTGCATCTTCATATTGAAGCTCAACTTCTTCATCAGTCATTTTAAAGTCTTCACTTTTTGCTCAGAATTTTTGATGTTTAACTCTTCAATTCTTATCTTTTAAAATTTTTTTTGTTCTTCTTTGGGGGTCTTTTTGGTCTTAATTTTTCACTTGCACATGCTTGAAAATTCTGTGTTAGATTTGGTGTAATTTCTTCCATAGTAAGGTCATTGGTATTGTTTCTAATTTTTTTTTGTTGAGACGATTTGATATCTTCTCTTTCTTCTTTCTTATAATCTAAAACCTGTATTTCTGTGTCTCTTTGCATTTCATCAGTTTCCATATTATTGTTTTGAAATTTCGATTTCAATAGTTCAGATCTGCTCATTTGTTTGTCTTCAATTGGTCTTTTGTTTTTATAGGTGGTTTGAACTGACATTGAGATTTGCTGTGATGTGTCTAATAATTTATTAGTTTAAATTTTATTCTTGTTTATATTTTCTTGAGGTATTGTTTTTTTAGTTTTTTTGATTTAATTTCTCTTCTGCCTCTTCGGGTTGTTATATATTTTCTGATATTCTTGCTGTCTTGAACTTGTGCTAGGCCTGAGTGATCTTCGTTATTTTGAGTATGTGTATTTTGTGAAACATTGTTTTGTATTTTTCGAAGTGTTTTTGTATCGCTATTTTTCATTTGAACCATAATAAGTTAGTTTTAAATGGTAGTACATCTATAACTCAAAAATAATACGCTCAATTGTTATTATTAAAATTCAAGGAGTTTGAGGTCAAAACTTCAGGAGTTTTATGAAGCAGTTTTATTAACGAATTATGATATATTTTTCATTACAGAAACATGGCTTATTGAAGATATTTTTGATTACCAGTTATTTGATAATCGATATAAAGTTTTTAGGTATGATCGAAGTGTGAGTATGGCTAGTAGAGGAGGTGGTGTTATTATTGCTGTTAAATCTCATTTTGAGTGCGTGGTATTAGATTTACATATAGATATTGAATGCATTTGGTTATCTATTAATTTAGAATATAAAAATTTGATCATTAGTAATGTTTATTTACAACCGAAAATAAGTATTTTGCAGTTTAATAATTATTTTAATATTGTTGAAGAATTGCTTGTGACATTTATAGGATCAATTATGATGATAGGTGACTTTAACGTTCCTAAGTTTATAAGTAATAAATATACTCAACTTGATTCTAAGTAATTAAGGTTACTATCTGCTGTTAATATGCTGAATCTTACACAAAGTAAAGATATCTGTAATAATTATGGGATTATATTAGATTTAGTTTTTAATAATTTTCCATCTAACTTAAAATGCACTAAGTGTAATCAACCTCTTGTTAAAGAAAATGTTTTTCATCCATCTTTGGATTTTGATTGTATATTTCAATATAGAAATGTAAAAAAACATTTATAATTTTAAAAGGTGTTATTCCAAAGGTAATTATTTGGGTTTGTACAAGGTATTACAGAATGATAGTTGGGCATGCAATAATATGGAAAATGCTGCTGTTAATTTTCAGAACAGACTTACAGAATATATAAATAAATTTATACCTAGTTTGAAAGTTCATATTAAATATCCAGTTTGGTTTTCTATGGTTCTTATTAAAGGAATTAAGCGCAAACTAAAATTTTATAAAAATTTTAAAATTACTGGCTCTTTATTTAACTGGCATAATTTTAGAATATATAGGTCATTTACAAAGATAATTGAAAAAAGGATTTTCAGGATTATTTAAAGAGAATTGAAAATAATTTGGTAAGGAATCCAAAAGATTTTTGGGGATGTATTAAATTCCTTATACCAAAAAGAAATACATTACAAAATGAAAATATAGGAATAGTAGCAAATGATTTCTTAACTTTATTCAATTTAAATGTGGAAGATGGTACTTATAGTAATAGTAATGATAATTTTAGTTATTAGACATTAATTAATGTTAATAATGAAACTTAAAATTTTAATCAGATATCTACAGAGCCAATTCTTTCATCTATTGCACAACTTAAAAATAAAAGATGTGTAGGGATAGATAATATACCATCATTTATTTACAAGGGTTGTGGACAATTATTGGCTCCTATATTGAAGCATTTATTCGATTTATCTCTGAAGTCTAATACTTACCCTTTTTTATGGAATGAAACAAAAGTGGTACCAATCCACAAAAGGTGATCTAAAATAAAGGTTGAAAATTATAGACCTATATCTCTACTTTCTATTACAGCCAAAATCTTTGATAAATGACTCCTTAAACATTTATCAAAGACTCTTTCCAAATGACTTTCTAATTATCAGCATGGATTTATACCAGGAAAATCAATAAATACAAATTTAATTACAAAAATGATATAATAGCACAAAATTTTGATCAAAAAAACAATTAGATGTTATATATGTGGAGTTAAGTAAAGCCTTTGATAAAATGAGTCATAGGGATTTGTTATTAAAGTTAGCTGCATATGGATTATCTAAAAATTTGATTGAACTTTTTAAATCTTATTTATATTTTCTGTAATAATGAATGGTCAAATTGTATTTATTCTATTTGTGGAGTGCCACAAAGTAATGTATTAAATCCTTATTTATTTGCAATAATTACTTTAGATTTGCATTGTTTTATAAATAGTAAGAATATTCTTTGCTATGCTGATGATATAAAAATATTTAAAACGATTTATAGTCCATTAAATCATTTGAAACTGCAAAATATGTTAGAATGTTTACATAGATGGTGTATTAAAATGGTATGATTATAATTGCTGGAAAATGTAAAATTGTAATATTTATTAAAAAATCTGGTAAAAGTTGATATAATTATGCTTTAAATAATAAGCATATTCTCCGAGATATTAGTCATAAGGATTTGGGAATAATTTTCTCTGCTAATGAATCATTTACAGAGCATGTTTCATATAGTGTAACAAAAGTGCATAAAGTATTAGGTCATATTTTGAGGTTAAGTACTGTAATAATTTTGATCTGTCAAGTGTTGTTAGCCAAGAGGTCATTGCAGCCACCTTGCAAGCAAGTAGTCGATTGCAGATGGTTGTGGGTTCGCCTCCCTGCGATGCTATGTCATATGAAAAAAATACTATATTGATGTTATTTACAATGTTAGTGATTCCAGTACTTCATTATGGATATGTTATATGGAATGCAGAGACAATTTCACATACTAATATGATTCAAAGTGTTGAACATAAATTGCGAAAATTAATACTGCTTAAAAAGAAATCAGGAAATTCAAGTAATAAATTGTTCAATCATTGTTAGTGACATGTTAATATTGCAAAAGATAGTGAAAGGGAACAATATAGAATCCCCAAGCTGAATGCTAAAAATACTGAATTATTTTATATACCCCATTTTCATTCAGACTGTTTGAAAAGATCTATACTGGTTAGATTGCCATATTTTTATAATAAATATTTTAAAAAATATTGACATTTTTCATTTGTCAAATAACAGCTTTAAAAAAGCAATTCAACAGTTATTGATCTGTAATAGCAATCAAATGCAAACTTTTTGGTCTTTGTTGTACTGTATGTTTATATGTTAATAAACATTGAATTATTATTATTATTATTATTATTATTATTATTATTATTATTATTGTTGTTGTTGTTGTTGTTGTTGTTGTTATTATTATTATTATTATTATTATTATTATTATTATTATTATTATTATTATTATTCTCGTTTACTAAATTAAATTATATGTTTTTCTACTTATCTAATTTTTTTCCTCAGTCAGTTTTGATTACTTTATATATTTCTTCTCATCCAAGCTTATGTTATAATACATCAGTTTGAGAAAACTGTTCTAATTTTGAAATGACTACTTTGTTTTACAGAATTATACAATGCGTATCATTTTTGATAGATCACGTACCACATCTGTTAAAGATATTTATGAGACGTTCAATATAATAGATGTTTTCCATGTGTATAAATATAGAATAATTCTTGATATTTATTGTAGGAAACTTCATTTGGATACTACATCTTCTGTTGTAAATACTTGTTTATCTACTAAATATCAGCTAGCTTTACCTAATTTTCTTAAAACATCCAGTAGAAAACAATTTAGTTATAATGGTCCTAAATTATTAAATATGTTTATAAGAGATTGTTCTGTGAATTTAAGAAACAATAGTTATTTGATTTTTAAAAAGCATTTATGGCATTGCTAAGCATTAGTTTTATTTTAATTTTAATTTTTTGTTTATACTGTATGTTAGGTTATAATTATTTACTACTGTGATTGAATTGCCAAATGTAATATCTGTGTGATTTTAATATTTTATGTTATATTTATACTTTTTTGTATTTTATTAGAGTGTTTAGTTGTTATATTTAAATTCCTCATTCAAGATTTTTCTTGTATGGAATTTATCTCACTGTATTATACATTTATTGTTTGTTTCTTAGTGAATAAATAAATTATTATTATTATTATTGTTGTTGTTATTATTATTATTATGATGATGATGTTGATGATGATACTCAATCAACCTTTATTTAAAAATAGCAGTTACCTATTTATGTGATTGCTTATACATCACATCCTTTTGCAGCATTATAATATATGAAAGACTACCGTTATTATCTGACAAACTGCATTTCCTGCATGTTTTGTCATTATGTTTTTAGCTTAATTTATGCTAGTACCATGTATAAAAAATTATGTAATAGATATATAGTCCTACAGCCAAGTATAATATATAAGAAAAATACATTTCTTAATATCTTAAAATATAGCAGTTACTAGGAATAAAGAATTTATTTACTTTAAATAAATGGCGTTGCTCTGACAATTTATGCAGTTGTAGAGTGACTGACTCTAATTTTAAATGCTGCAATACTCTGTTACTTAATGTGGTCCAATATTTTATGAATTTTCAAGTAATAAAGTTTACTTACTATTCATCAAGCAGTTGCATAGGGTTGAAAAGTACAAAGCATTCATACAATCAGAAAACCTCTGAAATACGTATAAAAATATCAAAAATTATATGATTATTAGCAATATGGTGACATTTCCAAAGTTTGCAGATTTACTTAGGTCATATAAAAATTGTAGAAAAACATAAAATCCTAATAATTTGCAAACAATTGTTTGCCATGTGAAATCATTATTCTTAATTTTGTTACAAGTAAATCATGATTGATTGTATTATCTCTTACATAATCTTCCCTAAGAATTCTGACATCAAACCTCCATTTATATGGTCTACAAACATTTTATACCATTTGGCAATATGCAATTGTAGTATGTCTGCCTATCACAAATGGCTGGGCTCATTAAGGCTTAAAATATTAAAGCTAAATAATAATATTAATTAGAGGGGATTTGAAACCAAACATTCAAACTCCCTATTGCCATCCATTCCATCTTATCAAATCCCCCTTAATTATATCTGATCTAACTTAATTATATATTCTATACTTGAATTTAAATAATAGTAACAAAAAAAAACACAAACTCTTACTTCAAAATCCAATAATTTTATTTGTTAACCCTATATACATAATAATAAAAAATATCATTATATCTTGTGTTCTTTTAAAACAATAAGTCAAACAACTTTAAACAATATTTACGTGCAATATCGTAGCAAGAACATCCATTTTGTAATTATAATATAGAATTCTACATTTTCATATTGTTTTCTTTAAACGAGAATAATTCCTTTGTGTTATTTAAAAAATAGCTTCTATTAGCCCAGCCATTAAAATCTTTTGTTCTTTAATAGATAAAGCTTTATGGAAAGCTGGCCATTTAAAGAAATCTATAGCTTCTTGCCGATGGTAAAACATATCAGTTCCAAGATGATCTACCATGTTTGTGTAAATGTCCTAAATACCAGTTTTTGTTTTGTATTTCTTCATAATTTTTAGAGTTTTTTGATATAGTGGAGTGTCAATGATAAGAGGTTCAACTCTTACTGCCATGGTTTTATCACGAACTCTGTCAGGCACCATTGCGATCCTCGTAGCACAAGGATATAGTAACCAATATTTCTAATATCTTCTTAAAAAGAAACAGCTCAGAATTTCAAGCAATCGAAAACATTTGCGATGAGTTCTCAGAATAGAGAATTGTACATATTTATGGACGAAATCTTTGAACATCTCAGTTCGTTGCTGCTTTGAAAGAGAATTTCTTAAGAAAAACATTTTATCAATTGTCATTTAAAATAATTATCGATCACAAATAATCCTTTTTGTTTTTTAATAAGAAATAAAAACAAAGAAATGATTGGTGACTGGTTTGTTCCCCATGTTGCTTGAAGCTTCATCTCTGAATAAAATTATGTTTCATGTAATGACCCAGGTTGACTATTGACCCCAAAATTTAAAAGTGCGAGCACGCCAACTGAAAATTTGTATGTTTCATACTTTAATGCAGTATCCCGACAAATGGCTAAGGATTCTTTTACGTTATGATAATTTTATGCTTTAGTGCATGGAAATAAGCATATAATTTTAATTTACATTTACAATATTTTTAACTAAAATATTTTAATAGACTAGAACTATCTATCTATTGTTCAATTTTAAATTGAATATAATTAAAAAAATAATAGTGAATTTTTCCCCCCAGATAATTGATCCCATATTTGTTTTCTCCTAATCATTCTATCCATAGTTAACGTGAATTAAAAGCAAATTTTAATGTTTACTGCTTTTGCACTTTTATATTTGTAACAAAAAGTTAAAACTTTTCTGAAATTAATAATTTGAAAACTTACATAAACTTTAATGAGAGCAGAATGAATCTGGAGTTTATAAAATAATTTTTTTTGTGATTTATTATATATAAGTACATTCTAATGGTTCTATCTACTCATTAAACATCAACGAAACATTATTATTATTATTATTATTATTATTATTATTATTATCATCATCATCATCATTTTTTTTTTTTTTTTTTTTTTTTTTTTTTTTTTTTTTTATTATTATTATTATTATTATTATTATTATTATTATTATTATTATTATTATTATTATTATTATTATTATTATTATTATTATTATTATTATTATTATTATTATTATTATTATTATTATTATTATTATTATTATTATTATTATTTTTTTTTTCAATGGTTGCAGAATGGTTTGTTCATAAAATTTCTATCTAGAACCTACTCATCCAGCATTCCCAGACTAGTTTTTAGCTTGGGGCTTTCATTAGTGAGGAACCTTGGATTTGAGAACACTGCACCTAGATCTTAAAATCCAATGCAACCCTCCAGCAGCACCTTTTATCTATTTGGTTGACTGTAAAGCTAGAAGTTCAGGATGAAAACAGCATAATGTTTCCAAATTTAAGCTCATTAATTTGTATAGCTTTATAATTAGCCGAATAGTAAAAGAAAGCTGTTGGAAGGTTGCATTGATTTCTAAGATCTAGGTGCAGTGCTTGTGATCATGTAATGATCTGATAGTTTTATACCTATCCTGCCCATAGGATAATGGGAACAATGATTTTTGAAAAACCAAAGACACCAAAATGTGTAGATACTGAACTGAGTTCAAATCTATATGACTATACAAGAGAATGAACTTGGTTTAGAAACATTATGATGTTTCCATCTTGGGATCCTAGCTTTATAGTTAACCAAATTGGTAAAAAGTGGCTGTTGGAGGGTTGCATAAATTCTAAGATCTAGGTGCAATGCTCTCAGATTCAAGGCTCCTCACTGATGAAAGCCACAAGCTAGAAACTAGTTTGGGAATGTTGGATGAGTAGGCATTAGATAGGTATTTTATGCATAAACCTTTCTATATTCATTGATTAAGAAGACTTGCACTTGGTGGTACTACTGTATAAAGAATTTGGAACGCTTATTAATAGCAGCTGTAAGCATATGAAATGGTGATCATGTGATATTTTGATGGTTTCAAACATATTGTTATATAATTTGCTGTTTAATCACACACTAACCTAATTATTAACATTAATAAAATATTAATTTTATTAAAAAATAAATAGAAAACCTATGCAAAGTCCCATGTGGCTCTATGATGAAAATATAATGTGAGATTGTTATTCATTTGAATAATAATATATTTATTAAATTGTTTAAATAACATATGAATATGTACCAGATAATGATAATAATAAAAAATATTTAAAACATCCTTTTTGACAAATAACCCATTGCAAGGCAAGGCCTTTTTATTAGGCTACCATAGAAAAACTGTAAAGAAAAAGACATTAATCACAGGTTTTCCAATTGCAAGCCGATTTGACTTTGCGACTTTCTTTTGTGGTTTTATAACATTGCAAACAATATTTAGATATGCATTTATCAACTAGTGTTAGTTGGTGAATTTGGTTACCACGATCAATTTACATGAAAGAATAATTTTAAATCTTTTGAAAAGAGTTTCTCTTCTAATTTGAACTCTATATATATGTATGGTAGGAATATGCGATACTTCTGCATATTATAAAGCTTTTTTTTCAATATATATATTGTGACCATTAGTTTCTTCTGTGGAGAAACTAACGATTGGTAAATTCGGTGTAATATTAGTTTTAAATAGTCTCAGAAAAATGTTTTTTTCTCTCAAAGTTTTTAAGTTAACTAAACTTTTATATTTTGTTTTAGAATAAAAACATCTTAGATCCCTAATATATAATGAATAACTAAAAGTACGTTTGTACTTTTCAAAGGAAAAGGGGATGAGTGTCTTGTGCTGCATTATAAAACTTTAAAACAGTTAATTTAGAAAATAATAATAAAATTGAATCAACGATATTTTCAAAGTGAAAGTTGATATCACGAATAAAATTTTAACTTTCTAATTCTAGCCATTGATTAATATTTAGTTATATGGAGAGATAGCTCTCAAATTTCAAAAAGATTATAAAATCAGTCTAATGCTCATTAAAGTAACAATGAGTACATCGATAGTAATTAGTAGTTATATGTGCTTGCATGCATGTATGTGTGTGTGATGTACATGATTTTAATTATCCAGAAAATCTTAAGATTTTATACATCATACAGTATACAATTCATAGTGTCTTGAGAGGAGTATTATTTTATCTTACTTTTAAATGAATCCATTATTATTTTCACTCATAAATCTTTAATCAAAATTTAGTCTATTCATTTTTATTGAAATGATTTTTTTTTTTATAAAATTTTCCACCATTTGTTTTTTTACATTTTTTTGTTCAAAGTGGGAAAAATCTTGCAAGCACACGTGGTAATGGAAGGTTTGTGAATAATTAATGTCCAGACAAAAGGTGACAAACCAATTAAAATTAATAGTAGGGGTCAAAGTATAAACAGTTAGATCAGAAGAATGATTGATGGAGAGGTTCGATAAAACTAAGCTCATTTTTGAGCTAGGAGTCTTCTCTAAAAATCTTGTGCTAAGTGAGCACGCAACAATTCCGTTTTCAATCTATCGTCTGACTAAAGTTATTAGTTTTTATTTAAAAAGTTGTAGTGTTCTGTAAAATGGCAGACATGTTTGTGCACTCCAGAAAAAACTAGAATTTATTCGAGAGGTTTTAGAGCTCTGATAGCTGAGGAATTTAATTAATGCATTGGCGTAATGGCGATCGACAATTCCAAGAAATATTTGCTGATTACACATATTTCTGGATAAGAGACATTACCTTATTGGACAGTGTATTGATTGATTGTTGAAGTTATCAGAGAGCGATAAGAAGACTGGGTAAGAACAACACAGTAGTGAATAGCAGTGTAATTAGAGGACAACTCCAGTAGAGAGCAGTCATGCAGTATTAGAGGCAGTATTTAAGTAGAGATATCTCGTATCAGTGTTTGCGGTTAATGACCAGCGCCCAGTGGAAATGTAGTCTACGGGTGTAGTTGAAAGAGCCTACAGAGATGGGGAGACTGCAGCGGAGATATTGAGAGTATTAGTTGCAGACCATTCATTGGAGAGCATCCGCTTGCAGACCATTCATTGGAGAGCAGTTGGTGCAGACCATTCGTTGGAGAGCATTTGTGGCAGAGCATTCCTTGCAGACCATTCGTTTGGAGAGCATCCATTGCAGAGAATACAGAGTATATTCAGAGCATTTGTTGCAGACCATTCGTTAGAGATCATATGCAGAAGAGCATTAGTTGCAAAAGTACACCATGGGAATTGAACATAGTTATTTGCCCACTACACAGTCATACTTGCAGATATAACATTTGCACAATCAGACTGGCAGATATAACAAAAGTGTATATTTTATATCTTAAGAGCACTAGAAGGTTCATAGGTACATGTATCTCCTCTATTAAGTCAACTGGTGCCAAAATTTTACCAATCCACAAGGAAATCAATACACCATGCTTTAGTCAACATGTCCAATTTGGAAGCTTCGATCTCCATATCCGAGAAGGTCTCAGGTATGGACTGTTGTTGTCACTTGTCTCTTATTGAATAATTTAATAAGTAAATTTGGATGGATCATTGTACTACAAACTTTTCTTAATCTTAATTTTAGATGGATTAAGTCGTTTTTAATATGTGAATGTTCAATTTTATTACAAACTTTGTAATATTTTATACTACTTCAAATATTTAAATTTAATACTGGAGAAAATGGATTATAAAATAAAAGGCTGAAAGACTAATCATAATAATAATGCTAATTTTATCTCTACATTATATTTGATTCAAGACATTATATAATTAAAAGAATAACTTATACTTACCATAATTATTATTCTCAGAGTAAACCTTTGCGTTCTAATGGGAGAATAGTTACAAAATAAAGCTTGAAAACTCTAATCAAAACAAGTTTTAATAAATACGATGAGCAAAGAAGTCTAAATAAAAATTTCTTTAAAGTATTACTAATGAAAATATAATGAGCATCTGGTTTTATGAAAGATTTTCAGTGGAATAAATTGTGTATGAATCTTATTTAAATGAATTTAAATGTTATAAGTGTCTAGCATAAAAATAATTCTGAAATAATGAAAACCAATCCAAAGGATAACATATTGCTTAAATAATTAAAATCAAATTCATATCTGAAAATTCCTTAGGAAAGAAGTAATATAATAAATGTGTGAATTACTGTGCTATATTGTGAATAATATTATGGAAATCCGGATCTTAAAGTAGCTACTAAATTAAATGTGTTTAAACTTCGCTGTTACACTAAATAAACATTAATATTTTGAACAACTTCAATGATATTCTACCATGACCATGCATACATTTTATTTATTTTTCCATTTAAAAATGATATATATCTTTTCTTCGGAGAGTCTATACTTCGTGGGAGGATAATTGCCAGCATCCCAAGTGTATCAAGAAAGTGATAATAAGTACATTATTATTATATTTATTATTGCATTACATTATATTTGTGTTATTATGCTAGTTAAGAGTTAAAAAAGTTTTGATCCCATATTCAATCTAACTTAAAGTTTACAAATAATTTAGTTTACTATAATATTGCTTGAGCCCGTATATATTTTTCTTTATTACAAATGCTAGGTGAGTAAGATGTATGAAAGGGTTTATAAGATATTGCTATGCTAATAATTTAGATCAATATTTTCACGTTTATTTAATTTTCATATTTCGTATTTTATTGCTATGCTCGAGTTATTTAAAATGTGTATTTAAAATGAAATATGCCTATTTCTGAGCCTAGAGTATTATATTAAGTAAAATTTATTCGTAGTCGTATTAGACTAATCGGTTCATGCATCAATAATATGATACACTTTTTATGCTATGTGAGATTGCAAATGACCTCTGTTTGTTGAGGTGAGCGTAGTTTTGCCGCCGCAAGGGTTGAAATGAAGCATAGCTCTCTCACGATTAAATAATTTTATCTGAAAGTATTTGTAAGAGATCAAGGATTTGATCCCAGCTCCAATCTTGTTTTACTGCTTCGTTAGAGAAATATTTATGGTTGCAGTTTGCGGTGTTTTTAGCATGCCTCTTATATATGTGCAGAGACGAGTTCCTCACATACTTTTAGCCTCAGGAAGAAGGCAAATTCGTAGGTCTATGCTAGTACCAAAAAGTTATTATTATTAACTTATTCTCTCTTACGAAAGCAACATTTTATCATTACCTAGGAGTGTATGATAATTTCGTATTTATTGCTTGTTAGCTCATTGCATACTACTGAAAAGTAGTTACTTGTTTAGGGACAAAATATTACATCATATTCATAAATTGATATACTGAGTAGCTAAGCGTGTGAGAACCGATCTTTATTCTAAATTTATGTTCACAAATTTGAATTCAGGCCAGCAGTACGCATCATACCAGGTTCATCCGAAACAAGTTTCTCCGGACTAGTAAAAAAGGAATAATAAACTCATGTTGTCTGTAGCAGTAGATACATGTATGTGTGCATTGATATAGTTATTAAACATATCACACAATTATCAGATATAATTTAAATACTAAGTTAGGGAATATAATAGTTCGCAAAATGAGTGTAAACTCAAATAGTAGAAGTTAACTTAATTTTTTTAACTACATTTTAAAGTATGAGTTTTTTCAGTAATGTAACTTTAGGATTTTAAAGATCTAAATGTCTTAATAAACTGAATAAATATTACATCAAAATGTTACGGGCTTTGAGCTAATGAATACTGTTGGCAATAGTATATTTTACATAATGTTGCTGAGGCACCGCTTCAGATATAATCAAATAAATGTAAAACGATGTATTATGGGTCAAAATAATTAAAAAATTCTTTATATTATAAAACAGTAATTAGTCCCAAAAATGCTAGTATTAAAAGTCATCACTGGGACAAGCTATGCATTAGTGTGACTTAGTTTATACAGTCTGTCATTGTAGCCAGTGCAGATCCCCATTGTGAATAATTTTAATTGTATCTCATAGTTTTCATAATTTGGAATCGAATTGACTTGAATTGTAGTTTTTTTCCCTTTTATATAATTGTTGAATAAATATTTGTTGTTTTTAAAATTTAAACTTGTGTCTGGTGTCTTAATGTTTTGAGTGTCCAGAGCTACACAATATTAGAACATCACAATATTAGAGTTTCATAATATTGACAGAATTATAATATTTATAAAGTTATTATTGTCTTTAATACTCGAGTTATACCATAAAAGAATTAATAGAAATAACTCATATTTCTAGTACACATTGACTAATTAATTTTTATTAATTTTTACTGCTAAAGTAAAGTAATACATTTTCACTTGTTAAGATTTAAAGATTTAAATGAATGGCTTATAAGTTAAAAATTTTAATAAGTACTTGGCAAACTGATGAGAGGACGATTTAATTATAAAAAATAATATTTAATTGTTCAATTCATTGCATTCCGACTAATATTACCAGTGGACATAAAATCCCTTTTTTACTCTTGATATTTGGATACCTTCCCAGTTAATCAAACTATATTCAAAATTTATTATAATATTTGTTTTATTAAGTAAGTAGTTAACATATATTTATTATTATCATTATTTTATTATGAGTCCTATTATTAATGTTACTAAGAGTAGTCAGTCATTAGTTTTAAATACTCATATGTCTATTCAATTTGCATTTTCTGGGATAATGTCCAAAGGTCGGCAATGAATTGAAAAATGATTGAGTGTTGCACTTCACAAGTCATTACCCTGAGAACAAGGGCATTCATAATTCTAAGAGTTTAAAGAATAAGATTACCATTATTACAGTCTTAGAGAATACAGAGTGGTTGAGTTAAGAACTGGTATATTCCACTTCTGTAAATACAGGTGGTATGGCATTAAAGAGACATAATTTGGGAGTTAGGATGGGGGACCTAAACACTAATATTTAAAATTAAAATAATTGTAACTGTGGAAGGTGATCGATGCGGAGAACGAAGAGATAGTTAATTTATTTGTAAGGGAGGCGGAGAGTAGAACTTTCTATTCTGTGTTAGTTAAGTCATAAGATTTTAATACTTTTTATTAGTATAATTTTATGAGTTCTCTGCATGGATTACTGATCCATTTCCGTTCGTCATACATCAGAAAAATAAAGAATAACATTATTGTATTGCCACTGGAGATCATATAGCTATGTGGGTTTGTGGAGGAAAATTTGATTATACAGTATTTTATGTATCTTGAATTTATTTGCATAGTAATTACTGAGTTCAAACTCAGAACCCAATATATTATTTATAATTTAAAAAATATTATTAAAATTATATTTTTTTTTGGAAAAGTTTTGATAACTTGCTTCCTATACAGACTTCCCATTTATTAAGCGATAATGATCCCGGGTGGATACTATATTTGATGCTACAATTGCAATTTGGCGCACGGGTATTTACCCACATTACATTGTTCTTATTGGTAGCTGCTTCCATCTTATCTAGTCTGAAGGGAGTTGAGGTTACAATATATATATATATATATATATATATATATATATATATATATATATATATATATATATATATATATATATATATATATATATTGAAATGGGCCTATAGTTTTGCTCATCTTTTTAGATATATACAATTCTTTATAAGAATGTATGAGGATTTAAAATCCTGGAGTTAACAAGTGTTAGGAATAGTAACAGACTATTTTTAAAGTTAATATTCTAACCTCCACTCATACTTTCTGATCATCATTTCCAACAAACATGTTTAAGTACAGAAATTGTCTATCCCTTGCCTATTTATTTATTTAAAAAATATCTGCCATACTGCAGATTAAAACACTATCTCTAAAACAAGAAGCATCTAAAGGTTGGCTTCGAATATCTCCCTATTCTTCCTAGCTTCTTAAAAAGTTAGTCTCTCTGTTTATCCACTAGCTCAAAAGAAAAACATGATAATGTATCACAGGATATGAATGTATAGCTATATTTAATTAGATTGGAATGAGACATTTTTAAAATTGGCATCTGCAGAAAATTATATAAATTCAAGTTTAGTTGGCCATACACTAATTAGATTTTATAAAGTCATTTTCAGCTATTACATGGTTTTCCATATTAACTGTGTATTAATAATTCATAAGTTAGCTCTGTAGTTTTAATCAGCTTAATTTTCTGGGATGGTGTTAAACAGAGTTTTTTGTAGTTGAATTGATCAAAACATCCTTCACCAAAATTAAAAAAAAACAATTGCCATCTCCAATTTTTTTCTCTTTAAACACTATTCCAAATTATATACACCTGGGTCTCGTTTTATGCAGTAGATAGGTTCCACAGAAAATCTGCATTAAAAAAAATTGCACAAAAATATACTTACCTTACCTTGAAAAATGGGGAATAGGTTCTGTAATTTTCAGAATTCGCAATAAAAGCAAAGCAACAAGGAAAAATTACTTTAAAATTCACATTAAAAAAATAAGCAAATAAAGTATGACTAATAAAAAATTTCAAATATTTGAAAACAATTAATACAAGACAAACTTTTTTTACTTTTTTTATTAACTACAGAATTTAATTTTACATTTTTCATACATATTTTAATCATTACCACTAGTTTGTTTGTAAACTGGTAAGAAATCAGATTCGATGTGATGTGATGTATTGTGGCTTCTCCTTAAATGAAGTCAAGAATCTCTCAGCAATTATGCCCAGAGAAACCTGTTAGCCACTTTATTTTTATTCATGATGTGATGTATGACTAGTGCCACTTTCACTCTTGTGCTGTGTTATGGTTTTCTGATTCTATATTAAAAAAATGAGATCACAATCAAAACAAAAAGATTATACATTATCATTAGAAAGAAAGATTATTTTCAGTTTAAAAAATCTTTGTTTTTTATTTTAAAAATCTAAAAGATTATTTATTTCTGTTATATATAATAAAATACGTTTTAAAAGTTAAAATTTTTTGAATATTTATTGCAATATTTTTATATGTAAGTATAAATCTATTATTATTATTTACTCATTAGTATAAGTACGTTATTTACATAGAAGCTAAGATTTTAAATACAGCTTCAGACCATATTCACGTTAGCTGCATATTTTTGAAAAAAAAAAAAAGTATTTCAAGTGAAAATAAGTTATTAATAATTTAAATTTCTTGATGTCTAATAAATATAGTAAAATATGAAAGATATTAAGAAGAAATATGAATCATATAACTTCAAAATCGCATTAAAATAATCTGCATAAAACGAGACCCAGGTATATAGTAAAACTAGGAACTTTTATTTATTACTTGCCATATCCAGCCATGCATTGCTGTGTCTCAGTCTGGTTAAATGGAAAAGAAAGAAAAGATAAAGTGCACATTTTTAATATGTTTAATTTCACAATGCTTGTGGGTGTACAATATTTTTTGTTGTTCCACTGTCTGTGCAGATATAGAGATTGTCTGGTTTGCCAACTCTAAAACATGCAACATATAATTGTCCATGTGAGAAGCAATCTGTGCCTAGATCTAAACCACCCAATTCTAAAGATTGACCCTGAGCTTTGTTGATAGTGATTACAAATGCCATTCGAATTGGGAATTGCAATCTTTTAAATTAAAATGGTATATCCATTGGTATCATAAAAATGTGAGGAGGTCCTGTCAAGATTGTTGCTTCTACAATGCTGGTCATTATTTTTTTTACTGCAAGCTGGTGCCGTTGCAAAGCTTTCGTTGGTTGATATTTCGCAACATGATTGCTGAGCACGAAGTCATATTTGATGCTGATCTGCTGCTTCTTGCTGACATCTTTCAGCCGTTCTCAGCCTGTCGCATTCATTCTATTAAAAATGCAGCAAATCTGAAGCTGCAGAATGCCATCGATGTGCTCACAACCCTACATCCTCAAGTCTGGTTTCACATTGCTCTGCTGCTCCCTCAGCACATATTTGGGCCATTCCTTATCTGTTTTACTTGCTCGCTGATGTCCGTTCTTCCACAGTTTCATTTGCAATTACTCGTCACACTGCTTCCGCTCCATGTGTACGACGATCTAAGTTTGATCTTCTGTGAGGCATTATTTGGATGAACTAAAGAAGATCGATTGCACTGAAAAAAAAGAAAGTTATAACAAAAACATAAAATTGCAAAACATTAAAAAAGAAAAAAACAGGAACTAAAAAATAAAAATAAATAAATAATACTAACGAAATATTTCAATTCAAACGCAGATCAATCGACACAGCTCAATTCCACTGAAAAATAAAAAAAAAAAACAGTTAAAAAAACGAAACGAAAAACAATGAAAAAAAAAAACTATACTCTCAAAATTACCTGTCATAGGTGTGACATCTATATAATAATAGTTATATAAATAGTAGATATATATAAAAACGCGCGCGTATTCGAATGCAACATTGTGTCAAAATTTCAAAGCAATCAAAGCACGGAAAAATAAGAAAAACAGTTAAAAAAACGAAATGAAAGACAATGAAAAAAATAAACTATACTCACGAAATTACCTGTCACAGGTGTGACATCTCTATAATAGTAGATATATAAAAATTCGCGCGTATTCGAATGCAACGTTGTGCCAAAATTTCAAAGCAATCGGTGGAAGAATTTTCAGAGATTTAAGATTTTGAACAAACGAACATTTACATTTTTATTTATATAGATTACAAATCAATTTAAACAAAAAAATACATTCTATTTCTTACAATAAAAATTATACTCTAAATTAATTATATAAAAAAAAGAATGGCAAAAAAATTAAATTTGTAAATATCCATAAGCATAACAAACTTAATATAGCATTAAATATCTTAGCATCTACATCAATTGAAACTTAGTTCCAAATATTCAATCGATGTTAAAACTCTTATTTTTAAACAAAGAATAAACTTTGTCATCACATTATCTAATATCCAATTAAAAATAATGAGAGAAACTGAGGAAGTCATTCAAAAATTGTTTGTAGATAAAACAGTAAAATTTTACTAGCGGAGAATAAAAAGAACATTTAAAAGATCTAAGCAAACCAAATCAAACCTTAATTATGTTGAAAATGAAGCTATTAAAAGTCTGAAATTAGACGAATTTATAATAATTCTCCCTGGTAGCAAAAATAATGCAACAGTTGTATTTGATATGAGTAACTATGACAACAGATTAATGTGACAAAAATTCTGAAGTAGTTATGAAAGCAAATAGAGATATTGCATTGATTCTGAGAAAAGGAAATTAATATGTATGTTAGTAAAAATTCCACATCTTTATGATCATCTGAACATTTATAAGAATCATGCTTTATTTAGTTTTTTCAAAATTTTCTAAATCAAAATTTATTAAATGTTTTTTTAAATATTCGTATCCTTTGAAATATAAGTTGTTAGCAATTTTAAGCATTTTTGTAAATTAATTAAGAAAATAAATTTAGTAAGAGCCAATAAGGTATCTGAAATAAGTTTGTTAACAAATGTAATTAATGATGAAACATACTCTATTATAAAAAAAGAATGATAGCTCTTATTATCATGCATAACAACATATCATTACAATATCGATCTTTCCTAAACAAAATTAACATATGACTGTGAATTTTTTGTTATCCCAATTAACACAAATTACATGGAAGAACTTGACACAATAGTCATAAAAATTACAGTCTTCTCTTCCAAGAGACAATTGTGTCCATAATTTAAAAAAAAAAACAAACAACATCAATTTTACCAAAATTTAAAAAAATAAAAAAATTAACCAAAAACCAGAAACGTAAACCTTTTTCTTGCCAAAAAAACCCCTTAGCAAAATCAAAATTAGCATTCACAGAAATCTCTCCTCTCCCCTACCAATTAACAATAAAATTGTACTTTCACTGTAAAACAGATAGAAAAAATTGTGTTCCGAAGTTGTTGGCTTAAAAATATGAAACTTTGACATAAAACAAATTATCAACATAAAACAAGATATCATTAAGAAAACCATAAGTAGAGACAAAAAGAATGAAAAGAAACATCAAAAGAAAAATGGTGATAAGTACTTAGTACATCTATGCACACCAACAAAGTCAAATAAAATAAAAACTCTGCAATTGATATACTATAAAAACAGCTTTCTTAAGCTATAGATAAATACAAGGGATACTAACTTTTACAAAATGTGAAAAATAAGAACTGCATCTATGAAATATCATAACAATGTAGAAGAACATATAGCAGTAAAAGTATTTATCTATAAAAATGATTAAAACCACAAACAGTGATTGAAGATGAAAAGAAATATATATTTAAAGTAGCAGACTATGCATGTATCACTGAACATATGATTGATTAAATGGCAAAAAAAAAAATAAAAAAAAAATAAAGAAGCTACTCTCATAACTTATACAAGTGAAAATGTAATATATCAGTTATTTGTTAATATATATAGATGCAATGTTATTTTGATGAAATAAGACATTTAAAGTTAAAATATTGTAACTGCTTTCTGATAGACAATTAAAAAAATGTCAAACCTGGCTTAGATTTCAAAATGTCATTTATTGTTGATTAACATCATTACTTGTGTTAAAGCAAAAATATATGTGTATTTTCTCCTCTCTAAGATTATGAGTGATTCTCAAACTACCCAGGAAATTAATACCATTTTATTTTCCCAAATATAAAAGGCAGTGCGAATTGTAAATTGCTTTATATTCAAAATATCTGTAAAAATAGACAAAATCTCATTCTAAATCTTATTAAAGATAATACATTCCTGTACTAAATATAAAGAAGGTATTCGTTGGCAATTCCAATAACAACCAACCCGAAAGTAAAATCATAAACTAAAATTCAAAAAAAAATTTTCAGTTCTCACATATATATGATAACCCATGATACATATCCTTCCACTGCAAAAAGAATTTTTTGTTAGTGAAAATTCTCCTTTATGTGGGAAGTTTAAAAATTTATGGGTTTTACTTAAATCAGTCTATTTTAAAACATCATGATTTCTAGAAAAAATATATGTAATAAAATCGTTACAAGCTCTATTTAAAGCTATACAAAAATACACTTCCAATGAATTTAGCTACACTCAAATAAGCTATTCCATGATAACAAAGAAAAATTGCAGAGATATCATCTATTAACATTAAAGCAAATGGACTAAATACTAATCAACATTGGAAGAAATTACATATAAGAGCAGAAAATATACCAAGCTTAAACTCACATTCGAATACTAAAGTAAAATAAGCAATTGTTAATTAAACCATACTTTAATTTCTTGAGGATGTAGCAACTACACAGTAAGATAAATGGTGCACTGCATAGTCACTAACCAGGGACCCTTGATTTGGATAGCTTTTAGCAATGTCAGGGAAATTCTATAAACATTGTCTTCTAAAGTTAGTATTCATCAATAAATATTATTTTTCTGGGATTTCTTTCTATCAGCTAATCTGTAGTGATCCCAGAATATCCTTCAATTGGCACTTCACTATCAATCTACTTAAGGTTTTGAGCACATGTCTATAATTCAGACAACTCCTCCAAGAAAAAGTTCAATCATACAATTATTTTAATTCACAATTAGCATACATGATACCTTGCATTCTATACATCTACCTATCAAACATCCATTCACCATCAGTGATTAACATATCTTTAATAATCAGTATAAATGATATTGCTGTTATATTGGTGATTTGTGAGTTTAATAGAAATCATAGCCTTGTCATCTAATATATATATATATATATATATATATATATATATATATATATATATATATATATATATATATATATATATATATATATAATTAGTAGTAATGCTAACTAATTGAAACCACACTAAAATATTGACATTTTTCTTATTTTCGATCAGAAAGCAATTACAATATTTTAACTTTAAATGCCTTATTTCATCAAAATAACTTTGCATCTATATATATTAACAAATAACTGACATATTACATTTTCATTTGTACAAATTTATGTATATGTTTTTGTATGGAAATTTAAAAATCCATTGCTGTTGTAAGCTGCAAAGGAACATCTCGAGCATGATAACTAAACAATATCTAAATATTATGTTATTTTAAAAGAAAATATAAATAAAACTAGAGAAGAATCCATGTTTCTAAGTGGAAGCTCTTTATCACTGTTATTTTTGGATATATATATAAAGAGCCTGTTAATAGCTCTAAACAAGCTAATTTTTGTATTTTTTTATGATAAATGCTACAAGAGAAAATACCCGAAGCCTTTATCTATGATGGTCCCCATCCCCAGACTGTTTCGAGCTATGGCTCTCATCAGTGAGGAGCTAGGACATTAGATTCAAAATATTAACTCAAGCCAAGCATTTATCTAATTCTTAAATATTAAGAAAAAGATCCAAATCTTCAGACACCTACATGTCTTCAAACTCAGCTCTTTAACCAAAGAAACTATATGAGCCTGAACTAAATTCAGTGATCCCATACATTAGTAGGCTTATCAATTTAATATAGCCAAAGCTCTAATAGCAAAATTATAATATTAGTAAAAATCAGTCATATGTCACATGACCTATATAGCTTGCATTACCAATATGTAATATATAAAGAGCCTGCTAATAGCTCTAAACAAGCTTATTTTTTTATGATAAATCCTACAACAGAAAATACCTGAAGCCTTTATCTATGATGGTCCCCATCCCCAGACCAGTTTCGAGCTATGGCTCTCGCCAGTGATTTTTACTAATATTATAATTTTGCTATTAAGGCTTTGGCTATATTAAATTGCTAAGCCTACTAATATATGGGATCACTGAATTTAGTTCAGGCTTATATAGTTTCTTTGGTTAAAGAGCTGAGTTTGAAGACATGGTGTCTGAAGATTTAGATCTTTTTCTTAATATTTAAGAATTAGATAAATGCTTGGCTTGAGTTAATATTTTGAATCTAATGCCCTAGCTCTCACTGATGAGAGCCACAGCTCAAAACCAGTCTGGGGAAGGGGACCATCATAGATAAAGGCTTCAGGTATTTTCTTTTGTAGCATTTATCATAAAAAAATAAGCTTGTTTAGAGATATTAGCAGGCTCTTTATATATTACATATTGGTAATGCAAGTTATATAGGTCATGTGACATATGACTGATTTTTACTAATATATATATATATAAAATAAATAAAATGTCCGTTAATTAAAAACAAAGTTGTAATTATAATTGAAATAATAAATTTAACGGTTTACAAACTATTACAAACAATTTTTAAATCTGCAGAGGTACTTTCGGTTAATTTCTTAAACCTGCCTCAACTGCCATTAAATTCAAAAACAAAAGCGGAAGCAAACGTCATCAATTCAAACTCCATGAATCTCGTATTTTAATGTTAGCAGCTTGTCGATTCATTAAATGCATTTTATTCCTGTTTATAAAAATTGCCTCTTTAATTTTTTTTTACTATGGTTTCTCTCTTCATGAAGAATTTTCACATTTTCAAAATCAAATTTATATTTACATGTTTTTTCGTGATTAAATAAAACTGAAGGAGATATTAAATCACCATTATTTTTACTTTTTACACGCTTGTATCCTTCAATCTCTTCTCAATACTGCACCTAGATTCACCTATATATGATAGCATACAATCACAAAAAATTTGATATATGACATTACTTTTCTGCTTGACAGGTATGACATCCTTAGAATTATTGACTAATTTATTAATATTGTTTGGAACGTAGAATGAAACATTAAATACATTCTTATATAAATCCTTAAAAACTTTTACTTGTGGATTTGAAATAAATGGAACAGATATCCATTGTTTACTATTAATCTTCATTTCCTTTAAATTATTATAACTTTTTTTAAATTGACATAAAGTATTGTTTATTTGTTCCATTTTATAACCAATATCAAGCAATTCCTTGGCAAATATTTCAATATTTTTCAGTTTATCACTTTGGTAATGACATAATTTTTCATTCCGAAACAAAAAGATCTAAAACTTGCCATCTTATGCATCATTGGTATTTTTGATGTACAATTTATATATCCTCTTTTTTGCAGTGGCTTAATTATTAGTTTATAATTTAATATACTGTTATCTCTTGTAATCATTAAATCTAAATATTTAATATTATTGTCCTGTTTCTTTTCAATAGTCCATTTCAAACCATTCAACTTATTTAATTCCTCTACAAGCAAATTTATAATATTAGTATTTCCACAAACAAAAACATCATCCACATGTCTTTTGTAAATTTTAATATCTCCAAAAGTACACATATTTAAAATACTACTCTCATATGTGTTGATATACATCAAAAGAGATAGTCATACTTTTTATCAATGTGTTATTATAAAAGAACAAACTACATAATATGAGTATTCATAAAATTTCTAATATGAAACTATATAGCATGGAATATTAAAAGATAAAGTTGACATCTACTTTTGGATAAGTACAAAATATGAATTGAGGTTTAAATAACAACTGAAATGCATCTCCAACCATGTTCAAGAAGGTCGTTCCTATTTTCGCTAAGGATCATTAAGTGTTTATTAAGATTTAAAACAAATACACATGCATATATTTGGAATATGATGTTAACACTTATGGATAAAACTAATGCTGTTGTTGAGGATATCAAAGTATTCACTTACAATGTTAAAATGTTGATTTCTACATTATAGTTATCATATCTCCAACATCACTTATCAGAAGTAATCTATTTTATCTCTATCGATAAAAATCTTTATGTTAAACTTGTAGCATGGTTTCAAAAAATATAGTAACTCATGAGTTGTGTAACATATAGGAAAATAAAATGTTGTTTAATATTAAGAAAAGACTGTGATAATAATTTTGGAAGAATTTTGCAGAAATTAACCTATGTGGGATCTGATCTCTACTTCACCATATGTTGACAGTATTTACTTTAAGCCAATAAACATCACATGATCACCATTTCTTATGCTTGCTTGTAACTGTTATTAAACAGGCAAAACTCACTATACATACTGCCCCACACAGCAAGTGCATAAAATCCCCATCTACTCATCCAATATCCCAAGACTAGTTTCTGGCTTGTGGACTTCATCAGTGGGGATCCAGCCATTGATTACTCTGGATTTCTGTGTGTGGCAATACGTATAGTGAGTTTTGCCTGTTTAATTTAGTATTTAATTTGTTTTGAATAGTATGTGGTGCATGGTCATATATGTTGACAGCATTTAATTTGTGGAATAGTATGTAATGCATATTCATTGTGTTCTACTGATGAAATCAAAGCAAATAATTTGGAGAAATAATTCCAAAATATCATTTAATATCAATTTTGCTCTACAATTATTGCACATCAAAGGAAGTGTATAAGAACTCTATTGCCAAATCAAGTGGGATTAAAATTTTGGATCTTAAATATTTCATTGCCATAGTAATGTGTATAATTTTATTTAAAGTCTTTTTTATTATGTGTATTTTAATAATAATTTCATATATATATATATATATATATACATGTCAATATAAAGCAAATAATAAATAACAGACAAAATTAGAGGAAACTGTAATAACTAGTAGAAATTGTAAGTAATTATGGAGTTAACCTCATTATTCATGATATAAGCATACATGCACAATCATCATACATCAAACTTCGCTCATATAATGTATTTATTTTATTTGTTCATTATATTATTTAAGATAAATAAAATGCCATCGTTATTTATTAAATTCAATGTTATAAGCTTCATTTACAGTATTTCCCTAAAGATAATAATCACAACTAGTATTTGATGGGCATAGATACAAGATCTTTATAATCAAACAATTTTTTAATATGATATAGATTTATAATCTATAATTTAAGGCATATGCACAAAAACTAATATTTTTATTATTTCATTATTATAGATTGTATTAGTGTAGACAAGGAATTTTAAATCAGGCTGTGGTTGATCTTTCATTTAATTTATTTCATATTTGTATTTTTGAATTCCATGATTGATTAGATGTAATAGAATCTCTGTCTCTGGGCACCATTTGTTATCAATTCTGTTACTTTCATATCTTATATACTTTCTCGTGAACTGAATATAATCAATTTAAGTGACAACTACATATTTAAATTAAAAATTTATTTCCATCAAATCAACTTTCATTCAAAATTGAACCTTGTCAAGATGTTACAATAATTCAAAAAATGTCACATAATTTACATATCATCTAGAATACCCTCTATTGACCAATTCCAACTCTAAAAAATGTTTTCATACTTTCCAATTTTTATTTAACACCCATTTTCCTTGGAACTTTATTGAATCTTTCTCTTTATTTTCTTGTATCTACATTGTCTCATACACTTTCCTTTCTTTATAATTTCTACAATATTTGATCACCTCAATACTTTCTTCACATTTCATAATATGCCCTGAATGAGTTTTTTGAATTATTCTAACAGCTTGATAAGGTTCAATTTTGAATGATTGATGAAAATAAATTTTAATTTAAATATGTAGTTGTCTATTAAATTGATTATATTCAGTTCAGGAGAATATATATATATTGTAACGATCCGGAGAAGGTAGACTTACGTAAACTGCACTACAGGGCGCCATCTAGGCATTTGAACCTAGAAAAATTTATAAAGTAGGCAGATACGTAAGTAAAAAAAAAAAAATTTTTTTTTTTTTTTAAATTTTGATTCCGGTCGTTAGCCCATGTCACTAGCTCAGTGGAATAGCAGAGATTTAATAATATACTCTAAGAGTATATATAAAAAAAGAATAAAATAAGCCACTGCCAGTAATTAACACACAAACATTTATTTATTTCACATATATATATATATATAAGATTTAAAATTATTTTAGTATTAGTTTTACATTTCAAAATTTAACCTACATTTTTAACTTTGATTTTTGACTTTAATTTACATTTAATTACTATTATATTCTAATTTTACATTTTAATTAAGTTCGCACAGATAAATTTATGAAAGCTTGTTTATAATGTTGAATATAGATCGGTTACATAGATTTCACGGTCAAAAACATTTCAAAATAAACATAAACGATCAAAATACAAAATTATTGATTACTGACAATTGCGGAGGGAAATTTATATACAAAAAAAAATGTTGACTATCGCTTTCCCAATGACCATTTACATTCACCTCCTCCCCACAAGAGTTCTATTATTTTTTCTTATACATTTTATTTTTCCACACGGCATGACAAGCAAGTTATTTAAATTATTTATTTAAGAAGGTTGCATTGAACTAAATACATTTTGAAAGATAATGGATTTATACATGTATATTTGCAGCACAATTATAAATACCACCAACTTATTTATGACTGATTAAAATGCTTAAATAGGATTACACTGAAGTAAATTCCCAAAGGTACTTATTGTAAGGTACCACATTTTGATCATAAACTTACGTGGCTGTGCGCGCCTATACACGTTAAAGCATAATATATATCAACAAAAAAAAACATATTTATTGCAACCTTTTGACCCCCTTTTTTTTTTTTTTTAACAAAAATTAGTTTTAAATTTTTTTTTTCTTTCTTGTGTTTAATATATATGCGCAATTTCTTCTGGCAGTGCTTTTATAAGATTTAAAGTATACGACTTTATGTAACAGATAAAAATATTTCATTTTGAAAAAAGAAATTTACTCAGGGCGTATGTAGTTTTTATTAATAGATCGGCCCAAGTTGGGTGGCCAGTTGTAACGATCCGGAGAAGGTAGACTTACGTAACCATAATAGTATTCACCATAAGATACTTGCATTGTCACCAATAACTTAAAAGACATCCGAATAAATACATTTTAGATACTCACCGTAAGGTATCATTATTTATCGAATGTCTATATATTTTGATCAAATATGAAAACCCAAAACATATTTAACCGATAACCAATCCATGCAAGCATCTATAAACAACTTAAATTTAATGCATTTTTATTTAGGGTCAAGTATGAATAGACTACATAGATTTGCATTTGAAAATAAAATATTCTATCCCTATTTAACCTTAGGCTAAAATTCACAGTCAAACTGGCATCAATTCATCTGATATATCGATGTATTCAATGTAATACGGAATACGGCAGCACCAAAAAGATTAAGAGAAGATATTGACTATCATCAGATAGAAATATTACTTCTATCTAATGAGAAGAACAATAAAAAAAACTCCATAGAAAGGAACTGCGCTCTGCATCTTATAATTCCTTCCATAGGCAAAACGGGAGAGTGCGGCATATGAAGCGATTCTGCCAGTAGCGAATCTCCAACTACATCTACTAACTACATCAATATATCCAATCCATTGACCCAATCTAACAATGACACAAATAACCTAAAATCACCCTCCCCTAATATAACTTTACAAATCTATACAGCCATTCACGCCTGACTTAAGTTTAACATTTATATAATTAATTTAACGAAAAACAAAAAAAAATCATGATAAAAACTTAAAGAACAAAAAATAAATAAATGGAAATGATTTTACATAAATAAGAAAAAAAATACATCAAATAACACTATTAATAAAGAATTTAGTTTGGTCAGATAGGATTCTATTTGTAACAATTAAATACTAGGAAAGTTTAAAATTTAAAGTTCTTAGTGTTTTCAAATTAATATTGTTCATTATATTTTATAAAGTTCTTACGGTTTTAGAAATGTTCATCTTTTACAGTTGCTTGCCGTTTGAAATCCAGCGTTAAATTTCCCGATGATCCTGTGGTCCTCTGAACATAAGAAAAGCGATGTTTCATTTTTCCATTTTATAACAACTGAAGGGACTGAACGTGCGTCTTTTTCAATCCCTTCTCCTTCACTTCCGCACTAACACACATCTGTCACATCGTAAATAATAAATAATAATTAATAATTTCCAAATTTTCCTTTTATACGTATTCGAAGGATTGACTTGGCATTATGTCATCGATGTGATGATCCTTTCGCTGAGGTCCGATTTCCCGATGGATTTCTTTCATTGGCTATTTGTTTCTATTGTTTTCCTATCTGACCAATGTTTTTACATTTAAATGCCCAAGGCTGGTTTACATTTAACTAATTAACAATCATTTCCATTTCTGATTAATTTCTGTGTTTTTCAAGATTAAAGATATATTTTTATCTCTAAATCTTTTTAAGTTTTTGTTTTTAAAATACCTTTTCTATTTTTAATACAGTTTTATTTTAATATTTTTTTTTTTTATCTGTGCGATTTAATATATACGAGTTTAAGATGATATTTAATTTCAATTTTTAATTCTTAAGGAAAATTTTTAAATGCAAACTTTTTAATTTACTTTCATGTTTAATAAATATAAAAAAAAAACAATGTAACAAACGTCTGTGCTCGTTACAATATATATATATATATATATATATATATATATATATATAACTAGGATATGTAGTGACCATTTACAGTACTTTTAAGACATCATTGGCCAATCCAGTAATATAAATAATAATCCCATTAAAATGAAATAGGGTATGCATATTTTAGAGTGCTTGGAAGTATATTTCATAGGAGCCTTAATTGATAAAGTTTATTCAGGGATAGACACGAACAATAAATATTATATATTAGGACAAATATTTTCTGTGTTGTTTGTAATAGTTAAGTAGCAATGCTTTGTTGATATATATATTATAACAATCGAAATGAATGTGGAGATCGAATCTAACCGCAAACTACGATATCAGCTCTACAGGGCGCCATCTAGGCATTTAAACCTAGAAAAATTTATAGAGTAGGCAGATACGTGCTGTTAAGATTCCACTTTATTTAAATATTTAGATCGTTAGCCCAAGTCACTAGCTCAGTGGAGACGCAGAGATAAAAATCTATATCTTAATTTATATCTTAAATATAAATAAATAAAAGCCACTGCCAGAAATTAACACATAAAAATATTTATTTACGCACATATAAAATAACATTTAAATTTTGAGGAAATAAATTCAACATTTTAGATTTTTCTATTAATCTTTAGTTTTACATTTAAGTAAATTACAACCATGAGTTTAATATTTATTTAGTGAGTCAAGTATGAATAGACTATATAGATCTGCATTTGAAAAGAAAATATTCTTCCCTGATTTAACCTTAGGCAACAAATTTTGCAATCAAACCGGCACCAATCCATCTGATACATTTATGTATTCAATGTAGTATGAAAATATGACAACACAAAATACTATACTGTCAGGAATGTACATCTGAACAGCAAGTAGAATTAGAGAAAAAATTGTCTCTCTACCAACCAGGAATGTGACATCTGTTGGCAAGTAGAACAATGAACATAAAACTCCATAGGACTGGACTGCGGTCCTTTGCTGTCTTACAAACCCATCCATAGGCAAACAGAAGGTGTGTAGCGTATATATATAACCCTGCCCTTAGCAGATCTCATACTACGTCTACAATTACACAAATATATCCAATCCATTGAAACAATTCAACTACAAAATGAATAACCTAAGATTACCCTCCCTTAATATAACTTTACAAAACTATATAGCCATTTACACCCGACTTAAATTTAACATTTAAATACGTTCACACAGATTATTTTTATGCAATTTGTTTTATAATGTCGAGTATAGATCGGCTGCACAGATTCCACAGTCAAAAACATTCCAAATTAAACACAACCGATCAAAATACAAAGTCAATCGATAACGTCAATTGCTGAGGGAATACAGGAGACCCTTTGGTGTTATCATAAGACACCGCAGTGATATCGTTGACTTATATATTCTAATCGACTATGAAAACCACAACATAATCAACCGCTAACGAATCCATGCAACTTCTATACCCAACTTAAATGTAATGCATTTAATAATTTCTACAATAAATATTACTACAAATAAAAATAATAAAAATGGAAATGATTTTAGCAAAACTTAACTATATAAATTTAAACAATCAATTATTAATTTGAAAATCAAATAAGAGTTCCTTTTAAAATTTAAATTAGCTGAATCTTTAAAAAATACAATGACGAAAGTTCTTAATTACTTTTTTTGTTGTTAATTTGTAAAGTTCATAGCTCACAGTAGAAGAGTCCAGGTTTCTGCTTTTAATTCCCGTGACGCCTCCATTGGAAGATAATGTTCTGGAGATGGCAATAGCTGGTTCAAGGTATCACAGTCTTTTCATTTTTTTTAATAGAGAGTGTGGTATGTGCATCCTACCACATCTCTCAAACACAAAACGCTGGAACCGTAAAAAAAAACTGTATTTTCCTTTTTATATTATCCACACAGATTCAATCAACAAAACGTCACTAATCCATCACTTTCGTTAGGGTCCAAGCCAAGGCTTAGTGCTTCCATTGGTCAAGCTAATTTCTCTTTATTTTCTTATCTATCTTTCATCAGATCATTTTAATTATACAAGAGCCCAAGGCTAGCTTGCTTTTCAAACAATTTATAAACAATCATTTCCATTTACAGATTACAAGAATTAATTAATACCTGTTTTTATTTTTAAATCTTGTACTTTTTTTATAAAAAAGTACGTTCAAATACTTATTTATTTGTTTTTTTTTTTTTAAAAATATTTTTAAAGTTTGGCATCTGTGCGAATGTAAATACATTTAACAAACATTTTAATTTTAGCATTTAGTTTTTTACTTTTATTTGCGAACTTTTACGTTTTTATTTTAAATTAATGTAACGACATATTTATATATCGTTACAATATATCATCATCATCATTATCAACCATTATCAATCCACTGCAGGATGAAGGTCTCTCCAAGTTTAATCCATCTTCTCCGATCTTTAGCTTCTCTTCTCCACATCACCCCTACACATTTTCTTATTTCATCCATCCATCTTACATGTGGTCTCCTTCTGGGTCTTTTACAATCTCTTGGAATCCAGTTTAAAATTTCAATTGTCCATCTATTATCATCTCTTCTAGCAATATGTCCAGCCCAACTCCACTTCAATCTTTTAATTTTTTCAATGAGATCAGTAACACCTGTTTGTTCTCTTACCCATACATTGCGTTTTCGATCTCTTCTTGTTACTCCCAACATACATATCTCCATACTTCTTTGAGTGGTCTGAAGTCTCTGTATTGATCTTCTATTAAGTGTCCAAGTCTCAGATCCATAAGTAAGAACTGGTAAAACACATTTGTTAAAAACCTTTCTTTTCAAACACATAGGCATATTTCCTTTTAATATCAAGTTATTTCTACCAAAAGCACTCAACCAAGTTTAATTCTATGATTAATTTCCTCTATTATGTTTCCATCTGTATTAATAATCTGACCAAGGTATATGTAACTCTTAACTTCTTCTAATTCATCATAATCAATCTTTATTTTCATATTTTGAGCAAATCGATTAAACATTACTTTAGTCTTTTTAACATTTATCTTTAGTTCTACTTTCCTACTTTCATCTGATAACTCCTGCAACATTTCCTGCAGCTCGGAAGCATTATTTGCAAAAACAACTACATCATCTGCGAAATCTAAATGACTTAAATAATCTCCATTTACTTTCACTCCTTTAGTTTCCCATTTTAATCCACAAAATACTTCTTGCAGCACTGTTGTAAAAAGTTTTGGAGATATGGAGTCACCTTGTCTTACACCTTTCTCAATGTTGACTTTCCCAGTATCATTATGTAATCTAATTGTTGCTGTTGCATTTTTATAAATATTCTTTAAAATATGACAATATCCTGGATCTATACCTTGATGATCCAATGCTTTAATCACTGAAGAAATGTTTATAGAATCAAATGCCTTTTCATAATCTACAAATCCAAAACATAATGACAACTCATATTCATTTGTCCTTTCTATAACTTCTCTCAATACTTGAATATGATCTACTGTACTAAAACCACTTTTAAATCCAGCTTGTTCTCTTGGTTGGTGAAAATCCAAAGTTCTCTGTAGACGAGTTGTAATTATCTTGGTAAAAATTTTATATAAAACTGATAAAAGGCTGATAGGTCTGTAATTTCTAATATCTTCTTTATCACCTTTTTTAAATATTAATATTATTACTGCATTCTTCCAATCATCCGGTACATCTTTATCATTTAGACATTTGGTATATAACTTTGCTAATATTTTTTCTGTTTCTTCACCTGCTTCTTTTAATATATCAATTATAATTTCATCATTACCTGGAGCCTTTCCTTTTTTCATACATTTAATTGCATTTCTCACTTCTTCATTTAAAATTCTGGGCAATTCGGAAGATGTAATAGATATAGGAGGTACTTGTTCTTTATTACTATATAATTCTTGATAAAAATCTTCTACCAATTTCATAATGTCATCCCTCTTTTAGTAATAATTCCATCTTTTTTCCTTATTGCAGATATAAATTTCCTACCAATACCAAAAATGTTGTTTTACATTCTTAAGACTTTTATTTTCTTCTACAGCTTTTCTTGCTAGTTCACAGTTATACTTTCTTATATCATTTTCAACTCTTTTCTGCACCATTTTACAAAATTCGAGATATTCAATTCTTCTTAATGCATCATTCTTGCATATCTTCATATTCCTTCTTTTCTTCATAAGTTCTCTAGTCTCAGTAGGAATTTTATTAGTCAATTGCTGCTTTTTTCTACCAGCTATCTTTGTTGCAGTTTTTAAAAGTGTATCAGTTATTTTCATATTAATTTCATTCAAATCTGAATCATGTTCAAAATCTACTAATACTTGAAACCGATTTGTAAGTTCTAATTTAAATTCATTAGAATGTTTCTGAAGATTAGGAATATCAACTGTAAATATAGTTTTTCTTAATAATTTTTGTCTCTCTAGTTTTACATTAACATGTATCTTACTCCTTACTAATCGATGATCACTTCCTGTGTTAAATTTATTAAGAACATTACAATCTTGAAATATGTATTTCCTGTTAGTCAAAATATAATCCAATTCTGCTGTACCTTCATTTGGATGCTTCCATGTCCATTTCCTTCTAACATTTTTCTCAAAAAAGAATTCATAATATAAAGTTTTTCCTTCTCTGCAAACTCCACAAGTCTATGTCCTCTCTCATTTCTATTACCATAACCAAAATTACCTACAACACTTTCATCTTTCATTTGTTTACCAATTCTAGCATTAAAATCTCCCATAACAATTTTAAAATGTTGTTTACTCTGATCAAAAGCCTTTTGTACATCCATATAAAAATCTTCTACTACTTCATCACTGTGAGAACTTGTTGGGGCATAAACCTGGATTATCTGCATTTGATATCTGCTATTAAGTTGTATAACTAATCTTGCCACTCTGTCTGATATATATATATATATATATATATATATATATATATATATATATATATATATATATAATATTACACACATCGATGTTTGTATTTCTTCAAAATAATATACCTAAACTTATAAATAAATATTAGAAAATACAGTAATTAAAAATTAAAAAAAAACAAAAAATATAAATGTCACTTAAGAGTGCTTTCAACTATCCTCATAGTCTTTGTCAACTAATATTTTGAAAGGTCAACTTTTCCATAATTCTGTCATCTTAATGTTTTCTGCCTGCCTATTGATTAAGTCTTGCTTGTATTTATGTATTAACATAGCTTCCTTGATTTTTTTTTTATTATTATTTCTTGCAGTTTGCAATATTTTTATGTTATTATAATTGAAATCAAAACTATATACACGTGATTTATTACGGTCGTAAAAAATGGAAGCTGATAAATTATCATTATCTTTAGAATTTTGTTTCATATTCTGAACCCTTTTTAATAACAATAACACATCCATTTATAAATGATACAATTTTTATTTGTAAATAAGGTTTTATATTTAGAGTTATTTATTAATTTATTTAGTGTAGGTGGTGCATAAAATACAATGTCACATATACCTTTATAAATTTTCCTTACAAAACTTGCCTGTTGAGTCGAAATATATGGTATTGATATCCGAATTTTTTTTATCAGAAGAGTTAACATCATTATTAATCTTATTTTTATTTTTGTATTTATATTTTGAATTAAAATATTTAATAGTATAATAAATATGATCATAATTATGTCCAACATTTAACAATTCATTAGAATACATTTCAATATTTTTGCCTTTATCTGATGAATATTTACAAAGATTATCATTTCTAAATAAGAAGGACTTCAAACATGCCATTTTATGTGACATTGGTACTCTTGATTTATATGAAATGTAGTCTCTTTTTGCTATGGGTTTAATAGTCACAACAGATGAAAATTTAATGTGTGTTCAATTTCTAGATCTTAAGATAACTGGAAACAGAGATAAACTGGATTACTATATGACTATTAAACCAATAGCGAAAATGAGCTACATTCCATATAAATCAAGATTACCAATGCCACATAAAATGGCAGGTTTGAAATCCATCTTATTTAGAAATGATAATCTTTGTAAATATTCATCGGATAAAGGCAAAAATATTAAAATATATTTTAATGAATTGTTAAATGTTGGATATAATTATGATTATATTTATTATACTATTAAAATTTTAATTTGAAATATAAATACAAAAATAAAAATAAGGTTAATAATGATGTTAATTCTTCTGATAATAAAATTTGGATATCAATATCATATATTTCGAATCAACAGGCAAGTTTTATAAAGAAAATTTATAAAGATATATGTGACATTGCATTTTATGCACCACCTACATTAAATAAATTAATAAATAACGCTAAAGATAAAACCTTATTTACAAACAAAAATTGTATCATTTATAATTGGATGTGTAGGTGTGGTATATAGGTGAGTTGAGATACACATAGGAGAAAAGAACAAAAGAGCACTTTTTGTTATTAAAAAGAGTTCAAAATATAAAACAGAATTCTAAAAATAAAAATAATTTATCAGCTTACATTTTTATGACCATAATAAATCATATATGTATGGTTTTGATTTCAATTATAATAATATAAAAATATTGCAAATTGAAAGAAATAATAATAAAAGAAAAATCAAGGCAGCTATGTTAATATAGAAATATAAGTAAAACTTAATCAATAGGCAGTCAGCAAATGTTAAGATCATGGAATTATGGGAAAGTTGATCTTTCAAAATATTAGTTGACCAAGACTACGAGAATAGTTGAAAGTGCTCCTAAGTGACGTTTATATATATATTTTTTAAATTTTAATTACTGTGTTTTCTAATAGTTATTTTATATATATATATATATATATATATATATATATATATATATATATATATATATATATATATATATATATATATATATATATATGATTATGGAGACCTTTGATTGGGAAATAAGTCTTGACATGAGTAGGTCAGAAATATTTCAAATATAAACATATTAATAAAATCTGATAAAATTTTAGAAAAACAAAAGGCAGATTCTGAAAATTTTTTTAAAGGATTAGATAAGAAAGTAGAAAAGCAAAAGATAGAATTAAAAATAGATTTCAAAGAAGTAAAACAGGAAAGAATCTAAAACTACATCTAGTACTTTAGAGATTAAAATGTTTCAAAGTAATAATGGGATAGAAGATAGGTCCATAGAAGCTAAAATGGACTTAAGTGCTGAATATATTATTATGGTAGAACCAATGAAATGAATTTGAAAAATTTCTGAAAATCTATCAGTGTAGCAGTGTTGATATTAAAAATCATTTTGAAGTGTTTCTTATGGATACCTATCCCTAATTACTTGATAGATACCAGAGAACACTACTTCTATATGATGGTAATCCCAGAAAGGAAAATTATCATAGTCATAACAGAGCTTGGGGAAATTTTAATTAAGTGGCCATATTTAATTTGATTAAAATTAATTTAAGACATTTCACAGTTCTTGATGATAGTCAATGGAAAATATTAAAACTTAAAGTGAATGAGATAAAAAAGTTTAATTCATCTTTTTGTGTTAATAATGATGATGAAAATAATGATATGAATGGGTAAAATAGGACTTATCATGAAAGGATATATTTTACTACTTTTAATGTTTCAATGACCATTAACCATTGTCATCAGTGTAGTTGTAAATCTAAAATCAAGATACTGATTATAGATGGGTATAGATAAAATGATAATGAAGAACAAAACCAGTTCATATGATATAAAGGTATAATATTTATATTCAATTCCAAGATTTCTTATGCTGTTAACCCTTGGACATTCATTTAAGTTTAGTAAGGAATTTTTTCAACAAATACCCCATCAAATTTAAAAGGAAAATGTTAGTAGAAACCATCTACTGAAACATTTTTGTGTAAATTGTTTGATTATAGATGTAGCTGCATGAAGTATCAATATAGGTACTTTATTGTTTCACATGTAATTTAAATAAGACTACACTTATATGCATGTTTTTTTTAGTTCTAACTTATTGTGTTTTAGATATGTTATGTTTCACATCAATTCCATAATTTCAGAAACTTCCAAAGATACTGCAAGAATTAAGTAAGACAGTTAAAATATGTTCCCCTATATCTTATGAAAGTAAACATCATGGTTATCATAAAAGGGAAATTATTTACCTGGATTTAGGTTCACTGAAAGAATTATAGTTCATGGAATATGATATCTTTATTTATTATTTTGTTATTATTCTGTGTGAAGAGATACTGAAAATTTGAAAATGCCCATGTTATTGGTTTCCTTTCCAGATAGGTATTTTAAGCAGGTGAGATGATATATACAATTTTGTAGAGGCCAATCACATATTAATAATGGCAAAAGATCTAAAAAAAGCAAATAAAAGACCTCTAGCCAGAATTTTAGTTAGGTGATGACAAACATTGTAAAGCAATATTTTTTTAGTGTTGTTGCAATTAGTTAGCATTACTACTAATTATATATATATATATTACTACTATATATTGTAATGATATATAAATATGTCGTTACATTAATTTAAAATAAAAACTTAAAAGTTCGCAGATAAAAGTAAAAAACTAAACGCTAAAATTAAAAATGTTTGTTATACGTATATACATTCGCACAGATGCTAAACTTTAAAAATATTTTTTTTAATAAATAAAAAAAAGGTATTTGAATATATTTTTTATAAAAAAAGATTTATAAAAATATTTTAATAAAAAAATAACGTAAGTTAAAATAAAAACAGGTATTAATTAATTCCTGTAATCTATAAATGGAAATGATTGTTTATTAATTATCCAAAAGCTGTTTAATTAAAAAGTCAGATGAAAAGTTAGATAAGAGAAGAAAGAGATTTTAGCTTGACCAATGGAAGCACTCGGCCTTGGCTCGGACCCTAACGAAAGTGATGGATTGGTGACATTTTGTTCATTGAATCCTTGTGGATAATATAAAAAGGGAAATACAGTTTTTTCGAACAGTTCCAGCGTTGTGTGTTTGAGATATGTGGTATGACGCACATACCACACTCTCTATAAAAAAAAAAAATGAAAAGACTGTGATACCTTGAACCAGATATTGCTATCTCCAGAACATTACCTTCCAACGGAGGCGTCGCGGGAATTGAAAGCAGAGGCCATAAGCGATATGAAATGAACAATTGTTAAAATCAATTAAGAACGTTCGTCAAGTTTTACAAATTGATAAACAAGCCAACTGAAATGTTAAAACGGACTCTTATCTGACTTTTGTAAGTTTTTAAATCAAATTAATAATGTTTAATTTTATATGTTTTCCAAATGACAAACATCATTTCCACTTTATTTATTTTTTTCTTATTGTAAAGATTATTTAAATGTATGAAATTTAAGTTGTTTATAGATGCTTGCATGGATTCGTTTGCAGTTAATTATATTTTGGTTTTCATATTTGATCAAAATATATAGACATTCGATAAATAATGATACCTTACGGTGAGTATCTAAAATGTATTTATTCGGATGTCTTTTAAGTTATTGGTGACAACGCAAGTATCTTATGGTGAATACTATTGGGTTACTTATAAGTTTCCCTCTGTGATTGTCAGTATCAATAATTTTGTATTTTGATCGTTTATGTTTATTTTGAAATGTTTTTGACCGTGGAATCTATGTAATCGATCTATACCCAACATTTTTAAACAAATCTGTGCGAACGTATTTAAATGTTAAAATTAAGTTGGGCGTGAATGGCTGTATAGTTTTGTAAAGTTGTATTAAGGGAGGGTAATCTTAGATTATTCATTTCGTAGTTGAATTGGTTCAATGGATTGGATATATTTGTGTAATTAGTAGATGTAGTATGAGGTCCGCTACGGGCAGGATTATAGATATACACCACACACCCTCTGTTTGCCTATGGATGGGGTTGGAAGTCGGCAGACGACCGCTCTTCCGATCTCCTATGGAGTTTTTTGTTAATTGTTCTACTTGCCAACAGATGTCACATTCCTGTTGGTGGAGAGTCAATATCTTCTCTAATTCTACTTACTGTTCAGATGTACTTTCCTGGCAGTATAGCATTTTGTGTTGTCGTATCATGCTACATTGAATACATGAATATATCAGATGGATTGGCGCCAGTTGATTGCGAAATTTGTTGCCTAAGGTTAAATCAGGGAAGAATATTTTTTTTTTCAAATGCAGATCTATGTAGTCTATTCATACTTGACTATCTAAATAAAAATTAAACTTATTGAAATTTTTTTAAATGTAAATTAAAGATCAATATAAAATTATAAACGTTAAATTTATTCCTCAAAATTTAAATATTATTTTATATGTGCGTAAATAAATATTTTATGTGTTAATTTCTGGCAGTGGCTTTATTCTTTTATATTTAAGATATAAAATTAAGTTATATTTTATTATCTCTGCTACTCACTGAGCTAGTGACTTGGGCTAACGGTCGGAATATTTAAAGAAAGTGGAATCTTAACAGCGCGTATCTGCCTACTCTATAAATTTTTCTAGGCTCAAATGCCTAGATGGCGCCCTTGTAGAGCAGATATTGTGTTTGCGGTTAGATTCGATATTCACTTTCATTCCGATTGGTACAATATATATATATATTAGATGACAAGGCTATGATTTCTATTAAACTCACAAATCACCAATATAACAGCAATATCATTTATACTGATTATTAAAGATATGTTAATCATTGATGGTGAATGGATGTTTGATAGGTAGATGTATAGAATGCAAGGTATCATGTATGCTAATTGTGAATCAAAATAGTTGTATGATTGAACTTTTTCTTGGAGGAGTTGGTTGAAATATAGACATGGGCTCAAAACCTTGGGTAGGTTGATAGTGAAGTGCCAATTGAAGGATATTCTGGGATCACTACAGATTAGCTAGTAAAAAGAAATCCCAGAAAAATAATATTTATTGATGAATATTAACTTTAGAAGACAATGTTTATAGAATTTCCCTGACATTGCTAAAAGCTATCCAAATCAAGGGTCCCTGGTTAGTGACTATGCAGTGCACCATTTATCTCACTGTGTAGTTGCTACATTCTCAAGAAATTAAAGTATGGTTTAATTAACAATTGCTTATTTTACTTTAGTATTTTCTGCTCTTATATGCAATTCCTTCCGATGTTGATTAGCATCTAGTCCATTTGCTTTAATGTTAATAGATGATATCTCTGCAATTTTTTTGTTATCATGGAATAGCTTATTTGAGTATAGCTAAATTCATTGGAAGTGTATTTTTGTATAGCTTTAAATAGAGCTTGTAACGATTTTATTACATATATTTTTTCTAAAAATCATGATGTTTTAAAATAGACTGATTTAAGTAAAACTCATAATTTTTGAAACTTCCCACATAAAGGAGAATTTTCACTAACAAAAAATTCTTTTTGCAGTGCAAGGATATGTATCATGTGTTATCATACATATGTGATAACTGAATTTTTTTTTTTGAATTTTAGTTCATGATTTTACTTTGGGGTTGGTTGTTATTGGAATTGCTAATGAATATCTTCTTTAATTTTAGTATAGGAATATATTATCTTTAATAAGATTTAGAATGAGATTTTGTCTATTTTTACAGACGTTCTGAACATAATAAAGCAATTTACAATTCGCACTGCCTTTTATTTTTGGGAAAATAAAATGATATTAATTTCCTGGGTAATTTGAGAATTACTCATAATCTTAGAGAAGAGAAAATGCATACATATTTTTGCTTTAACACAAGTAATGATGTTAATCAACAGTAAATGACATGTTGAAATCTAAGCAAGATTTTTTACTTTTTATTGTCCATCAGAAAGCAGTTACAATATTTTAACTTTAAATGTCTTATCTCATCAAAATAACATTGCATCTATCTATCTATCTATCTATCTATCTATCTATCTATCTATCTATCTATCTATCTATCTATCTATCTATCTATCTATCTATCTATCTATCTATCTATCTATCTATCTATCTATCTATCTATCTATCTATCTATCTATCTATCTATCTATCTATCTATCTATCTATCTATCTATCTATCTATCTATCTATCTATCTATCTATCTATCTATCTATCTATCTATCTATCTATCTATCTATCTATCTATCTATCTATCTATCTATCTATCTATCTATCTATCTATCTATCTATCTATCTATCTATCTATCTATCTATCTATCTATCTATCTATCTATCTATCTATCTATCTATCTATCTATCTATCTATCTATCTATCTATCTATCTATCTATATATATATATATATATTAACAAAGAATTGATATATTACATTTTCACTTGTATAAGTTTATGTATATGTATTTGTATGGAAGTTTAAAAATTCATTGTTGATGATGGATTATTTAATGTAAGATGCAAAAGAATGTCTCAAGTATGACAATTAACAACCATCTAATTATTACATCATTTTAAAAGAAAATATAAACAAACTAGAGAAGAATCCATGTTGCTAAGTGGGAATTATTACTTTTGGATAGTATTTATACGTATATTTTTAATACATCAAAAAGAATAACCATACTTTTAACCATGTTATTATAAAAGGACAAACAACATAACATGGTTATTCATAAAATTGTTTAATATGAAACTATATAGCATGAATTATTTAAAGATAATGTTGATGTCTACTTTTGGATAACTATAAAATATGAATTAAGCTTTAAATAACAACTGAAATTCATCTCCAATCATGTTCTAGTAATTTATTCCTATTTTCACTAAGAATCATTAAGTGCTTATTAAGATTTAAAACAAATACACAGGCATATGTTTGGAATATGATTTAACACTTATGAATAAAACTAATGCTGTTGTTGAAGATATCAAAGTATAACTTCAATATACTACTGAATAGATTATTTATTTATAATGTTAAAATGTTGATTTCCACATTACCGTTATTATATCTCAGACATCACTCATTTGAAGTATTTTATTTTACCTCTATTGATGAAAACCATTTTGTTAAACTTATAGCGTGATTTCAAAATATATATGTAGCTTGGGAGTTGTGTAACATATGGGAAAGTAAGGTGATGTTTAATATTAAGAGAAGACTGTGATAATCATGTTGGAAGAATCATGCAGAAATTAATCTATGTGGTATCTGATCTCCACATCCATATATGTTAACAATATTTAATTTGTGGAATAATGCATGGTTCATGATCATTCAAAATAATTTAAAATACTCAGTGTTCTAACAATGAAATCAAAGCAAATAATGTAAAAAAGTAATTTCAAAGTATTGTTTAGTATTAATTTTGCTCTACAATTAATGGACATCAAAGAAAATGTATATGAACTCTATTGCCAAATCAAGTGGGATCAAAATTCTACATCTTAAATATTACATTGCCATAGTAAAGTGTCTAATTTTATTTAAAGTCTTTCTTACTATGTGTATTGGCTAATAATTTTATGTAGGTATGTCAGTATAAGACAAATAATTAGACATAGATAAAATTAGAAAAAACTATAATAACTAGTATAAATTGTAAGTACCTATGGAGTGAACCTCATTGCAATAGCTTATTTAAGTCTGCTACCTTTAGTAACAGATCAAATTTGAAATGAGTGTATTATTTTGTAGCACTCATGATATAAGCATGCATGCACAATCACCATATATCAAACTTCTCTCATATAATGTATTTTTTTTGTTTATTATATTATTTAAGATAAATAAAATTCCATTGTTATTTATTAAATTCGATGTTGAGAGCTTACTGTATTTCTTTAAAGATAATAATCATAACTAGTATTTGATGGTATAGGTATGGGACTTTTATGGTTAAACAAACTATGCATTATTACATATGTTCATCTTATTGTTTTTCAAGATATAGATTTTTAATCTATAATTTAAGGCATATCCACAAGAGCTAGTATGTTTATTATTTCGTTATTATAGATTGTATTAGTGTAGACAAGGGATTTAAAATTGGAGTACAGTTGATCTCTCATTTAATTTATTTCATATTCCTACTTTTAAATTTCATAATTAATTAAATATAATAAAGTCTCTGTCTCTGGAGCATCATTTTTTATCAATTCTATTATTTTCATATCAGCTGATAATAGAGCTTTATCAATTTATTTAATTCCATCTATATGTTAAAATAAATATTTTAACCTGAGCATGTAATATTGCCTCATCTGCTATTCCGTTTATATTATTACAATATATATTTAATGTTCAAGGCTAAGTGGGTTTATAAATAATCATTTAATTCAGACAACACTTAGACACTTAGACAATCCCAATATCAAGTAACAATCAACAATCTCAATCTGTTGTCAAGGCAACCTCGTTTTAACAATAAAAGTTAAATCATATATTAAATACCAATATATATATATATATGTATAATTAATCAAAACAATATATCGTGTTGGGATAGACATATTGCTAGAAGAGATGATAATAGATGAACAGTTGAAATCTTAAACTGGATTCCAAAGATTGTAAAAAAACTTAAAAAGAGACCACATGTGAGATGAATGGATGAAATAAAAAAGTATGCCAGGGTGCTGGAGAAGAGAGGCTAGAGGTCGAAGAAGATGGATCGAACTTAGAGGGACCTTTATTCCTGCAGTGGATCAATAATGGTAGAAAATGATGATGATGATATTGATATTTATAATAAAGACTTAATAAGGTTATATCAAGTTTTAAATTATTGAAATATTGACTTTTGAAATAAATAAAATATTAAAATAATTAAGGCCTTTTTTGTTTATTAAAAAACAACAACTATCAATCACTTCATTTGGATTGCTCCAATAACAAGCTGTTATAATCCCGGTAGTCTATATATATATAAGATCGCTTATACTTAAATTGAAGAGAATTATTATAAAAGTTTTTTTGTAGAAATAACTTTTATAATTATGCAAATAGCCATAAACTTATAAAACAATATTTTTAAAAATAATGAATGCAAGGTTAATTACAAAAACTATTTGTATGCAAAATGTAATAATCAGAATCCAAATATTTATTTAATTATAGTATGATAATTAGATAAAAACTAAGATTACTTTCAATAATTTAGGCATTGTACCTTAATTTGAATATAAATATATTAATGTTAATACTAATTTTATTCTTATTATTATTAAGTGTGTTATGTTTGAATATGGATCACATGTCCTGCATTTATATTATTATTAATGATTCTCAACATGCATATAACATAGCTTTTGATCGTTGAAAATATTTTGCCATTCCCACTATTATGATTTAACTAATCACTACAATATTTTGTATCACTGCCGTCCAATAATATAAAAAGAAAGCATTCCTTATAAAGATTAATAGAGAAAAGGTAACATTTAGCATACATTTTATCATGAGAGAGAAAGTGAGCGAGATTATTGATAAATGAAAAATATTACATCTATTACATCTAAATATGGCACTTGGGTTTACTAAATCCATAATTATTATGTATAAATCCTCAGGTTAATATATATATATATATTATTCATTTTTTGCCATATAGGTTACAATTAGCACTCCAACTCTCACCCTCCTCCCATATTTCTCATGTTTAATATATATATATATATATAAAAATAAATAAAAAAATAAAAAAAAAAAAAAAAAAAAAAAAAAAAAAAAAAAAATATATAAAAAAGAGAAATATGGGAGTATATATATATTAAACAGGAGAAATATGGTAGTATATTAAACAGGAAAAATATGGGAGGAAGGTGAGAGTTGGAGTGCTAATTGTAACCTATATGGCAAAAAATGAATAAGTAAAATGGCCACTCCTCTTTATAAAATGATGACGAATTGGAAAGACTCTTATGTTTGAAGCATGGACTAAACTCAGTGGTGGTTACAATAAAAGAAAGAATACTTCAGAGACATACATTAAGACAAAGGGAAATTTAAAAGTAATAATATCTATTATGCAATTAAGTAATTACAAATAAAATTAAGAAAAGAAAAAACATCACTCTTATTCAAAAAATACCTTTAAAATATGAGATCTCCTCAATAAAAATATATTCTTTGAGTATATAAGTTATCTGCACCAACAGAAACCTAACATACTATTCTTCATTTCAAAATATTTTAATATCTAATGTTTGCTATATCAGAATGTCAAAGAAAAGCATGAATTTAAATGCTCTACTTTTGCAGAGTATTAATAAAATACTTGCACTGTTCAAATAGTATATAGATTAATTATAGTATTTTTTGCTAAAACAAGATATAAGTTAAATGAATGACTTACTCAATAATATGAAGAAAATAGCAATTATAACCATCTCAGGGTTCTGCTAGCAAATAATCAATACATCCAATGCCAACATGAAGATAGCAACAATCCACAGACTACTACTAGAAATTCAAGCAATCAACATGAAAACAAAAACAATCATGGTGCAAATGAAGTTTCTGAAAACAGTCATGCAGAAGAAAACACAAACGTACTTGATTCTACAATTGAAATGGTATTATTTGACCATCATTCTGTTACACCTACTATGTTCCATAGTAGTATCTTTTTTCCTAATTCAAACCCATCCCAGTCTATGTATATAAGCTTCTAGGGATTTATTTTATATGAAATAGTATATATTTGCATGTATGTACATGTACTTGTATAAGTGCACACATCCTACAGACATATTAATGTTTGTATGTGTAAAGTGTATACGCTATTATAAATTTAAAATCTAATAACATGATATAATTTAAATTAAGTGCATGAACATTGTTATATGTGTATAATTACCTACATATATATGCAAAAGAAGCTGTTATGCAATAGATTTAAAAGCATTACAACACTTATAAATTAATTTGGATTTGCATTATTTTTGGTTTAAATCTCTTTCTTAAAAGGCATTCATATATAAAATTTCTGTGGTAGTCCCACACACATATATAATGAAATGTTTACAGACTTAAACTCTTTAAAAAAAGATTATCTGTTTTTGTAAAAAACTGTAATTCTTAGAAAACCATCTGCAGGTAATTTATCAAACTTGGAGACAAAATTTTAATGTCTTTTAAAATAAAAACTAAGAATAAGGAGTGACATGTTGACCATTATTGTTTTAGCCAAGAAAATGACCAAAGGTTTCATTTTATGCATTTTTAATTACTGAGAAAATTTTATAAAAAGTTGTAATGAGGTTGCTCAAATTACCAGTTTTTCTAGTATAAATAACTTTAAGTTTTGCTAAGGGGGGTTCACTTGTTAACTTTTTACCATAAGCACTTTTGAGTAAAACAACCACTGCTGCCCCCTTTTCAGGAGAATGGTCAATGCTCAAAATGGAGTTTGAGACCCATAGCCTGTCCAGCAGAAAACAACAGAAGACATCACACAAGCCCAGCCAAGAATGATGGTGATCAACTACCGGAGCTTCAACAAAGAAGAGGTGGTAACAATTTTCCCACAGAGCTCTTTAAAATTAATCCTCATAAATTCATAAATGAATTTCTAAAACTGTAAGCTAGCTAATATTAATCATGCACAAACTTTTAAATTGTAATAATGTTTCCATAAATTAAAAACTGAGTTAATTTGTAAATTATGATTTAAAATTATGCTAAAATTAATAGCTGTAAACTTGCCTATTTCTTTACAAAATTCTAAATGATTGTTAATAATAACTTATGTAGTTATTATTTTATCTTTTAATCTGTGGTCATGCCTTCTTATTTGTTTTATATATGCCATTTTATAATTATGCTATGCCCAGTTCAGAACGGAAATTGATTTTATGAATAAAGTTTGAGGAGGAGAGATGATTAGAGGCTCTCTCCAAATTAAGTAATTTTGCTCTTTAGCATACACACTCAAATATCTGCTCTGAAAACCTAAATATATTCATTAAGCTATTATGTTTAGCTTATTATTATTATTATTATTATTATTATTATTATTATTATTATTATTATTATTATTATTATTATTATTATTATTATTATTATTATTATTATTATTATTATTATTATTATTATTATTACGTTTCAATAAAGGCTTTATTGATCTGAATGGTTTACATAAGATTACATCTAGAAAATTTGAAATTTAATATACAATGAATAATATTAGGGTAAATACATATAAATGAATTTAGTGGTTACACTTTGTGGTTAATGGACTATAACAATATAAAAAATAAAAAAGCAAAAATAATCAGAGTTCTAAAGTTTGAGGAGCTTATTTAGTTTTGTCCGCATGTCACTTTGAATGTTAGTTGTATGATAGTTTTCTTTGCAGTATTCACAGCATTGATGGTTGTTTTAACAATGACCATGTTGCTGCATATAAGTGGGGGTTGGTTATTATTTTATCTCTATTTCGAATGTGTAGCAGTTTGTTGCTAAATGTAGCTGGGTGTTGTCTGGTGTTATTGCCAATTAAGAAAGTACATTGGGTGCACCAGTATGCATATAGAACAAATGTGGCTGCCTAATGCTAGGTATTGATCTTCCCTGAAAAGCAGCTATTATGTGATTAATGATTGTACCCGGTTTTCTGTAGGTGTTACACATCATCTGTCGTGTTTGGTTAGTGCTACACATTGATAAATAAAGTGGTCCAGTGTCTCTTCTGCTCGATGGCAGAGTCCACAGAAGGGGTCAATAGATATATACATTCTTTTATGATAAAGAAAGTGGGTTGTTGACAAGGCAATGAGATTGATTTTCATGATAAAATCAAAGTATTTGGGTTCTAGAGCCCATTTTTTATATTCCTTGAGTAGTCTCTTGTTGTTAATTCCTAGCATAGGTTGTATAACATTAGTATCTGCTTCTTTGTTTATTAAACCATAAATATCCCAGTATGAATACTTATGCAAATACTGTTCTGGAATCTTGTCTGTGATTTTGCATTGGTATATAATGTTGGTGAAAAAGGAACCTTTTGGAGGTGGTCTATCTGTTGGAGTAACTTCTAGCAAGTGATTAATTTTTGGGTATTTGGCAAGTATTGTGATTATTGAGTTCCTTAACTTTTGTAGATGAAAAATATTGATGTTGTGCAAGCCAAGTCCATTTTTATTAGGGGTTGGCTAAGTTTTTTTGTGGAAATTGCTACTGTTTTTCTGGTCCAAAGTAGTTTATTATATATGGTTTTAATTTTTGAAATGAACCCCTTTGAGAATAAAATAACCGGTACATAGTAAGTTATTTTGGTTGTGATAAGCTGGTTAATTAACTGTACTTTGGAATATAGTGAAAGATATGCCTTGGACAAGGAGTTTATAATTTTGGTGGCTTCTTTAAGTTTATTTTGGATATGGCATCTCATTCCTGTAATTCCCATATAAAATGAGAACACAAGGAAAGAGTTTGGTTTTGATTTGTAAATTGATGTACATGGTTTACCAGTGTATAGTGACCAGGCTGTGGTTTTTGCCAGATTAAATGTTAATTCATATTTTTGTGAGTATTCTTGTAATATCTTTTGGAGTTGCGGTATTTGTTTTTTTGATGTTAGGAATATGGTAACATCATCCATATAGGCAATGCATGTAGTGCGCTGTGTTGTGTCTGGTATCTCGATCCCAGTAAATGCATTTTGTATGCTTTTAATAAGGGGATTGAAGTAAAATATAAACAATAGTGAACTAAGAGGGGATCCTTGGGATATAGATTTGGTGGGTGTGAAAGATGGTGAGTTTCTTCCATTTAAAGTTATATGGATCTCTCTGTTCAGAAGCAGGTTAGCAATTATATATAGACGTGTTCTAGGAATTTCTGTGTCTTTTAGCATTTTTAGAAGTGTGTATATATTGACTGAGTCAAATGCAGTCTATGTCAAGCTGCACAACAATGGGTCCATATTTTTTCCACTGTTTTACTGTGGCTAGAATTGCTTTGAAGAATAAGGCTGCTTCTGTTGTTGAAGAGTTTTTCTTTGCATATTGTGCTTCGGAGATAAGTGGCATTATTTACGGTTCAATTTCATCTTTAATAATTTTCTCCATAATTTTGATCGGCAAAGGTCCCATAGATATTGGTCTGAGGTCTGTAATAGGTGGAATAATTGCTTTCTTTTTATTATAGGGTACTATGGCTATTGGATAGACACCCTCCATGGGTTGAATTTGTTGCACTAGATGGTTTGCTAACTGACACAAATATTCTATTGTGAATTTACTTAGATGCTTTAATACAAACAATGGAACTCCAGGACTACCTGGATGGCAAGCGTTTCGAATAGTATTTAGTTTTGTTCTGAATAGATCTTTTGTGAATGGGGTTTTTGTCTCTGGTGGGCCAAACAGATTATGTGGTATTTTATATGGTTGTTTTTCTTGTAATTTCTCTTTAAAATATTCAAAAATTGGCATAATCATATTGTGTCCTGCATATGTTCCACTATTTGTATATAGTGCCATTGGCACTTTTACATCTGGTTGGTTCCCCAGCGCCCATCTTATATAATCTCTTGTCCAAGTGTGTGGCCTGGTTAGGCATACCTTGCTTTTCTTTATCTTCAGATAGCTTTTGAGTTCATCACATGTTTTATTGTATGCATGTGTAAGCTTGAATATATACTGCTGAGTGCAGTGTGATGGGTTAATCATGATTATTCTCTGGTGTAATTGATCTGCCAGAGACAAAAGTCTTGATGGTGGAGGTTGTTTTTTTGTTATATGGTTGATGTTAAAGGACAACATTCCCATAAATGCTAGATATTTCTGGACTGGGTTCAAAGTCATATCTTTGATTTTGTTTAGCATTATGTAGGTCTCGGAGAACAGAAATTCAGGGATTGTTTCTGGGAGTAAAACTCTTATTGTTCTTGTAAGTGGAAAGGGTGATATTTGAATTTGGGCACAGTCAATTGTGACTATTTGAGCTGAGTGATCGGAAAAAGTTGAGGGAGTTAGTTTTATTTCAATAAGGTGGTGAAGCATTGGAGAATAAAAGCACAGATCAATAAGTGAAGAGAAGCGATTATTGTGGAAAGAGATGGCATCATCTGGCAAAAAACCTTGGCCACTCATTAGTGGTATGTTTATTCTGTGAAGCCAATGTTGGGTAAATTCCTGATATTTTAAATTAAAATCTCCAATTAAGACAGTTGGGTTTGAAGTTGTAGCTAACCTTGAATTAATGTTTGCAATTATGGTATCTATTTTTTTATCCTGTAAAGGCATATATACAAAAGCCAGATTTATTGTTATGCTTTTTTGGTTGAAGGTTGCAATTAATAAGTTCATGTCAATGTGAATTATTTTGAACGTTGTGAATGGGCAATTTCTAGCAATGATGAGTCCAGTGCCAGCTGAGGGAGAGGAAGAGTCTCGAGCATGCACAGAAACCTTCCATATTTAAATGTTTGGCTGGGTCAGTTTGTGATTCAGCATAAATTTTTGTCTCAAGTATACCAAGCAAGTGTGGTTGTATATCCTTGATCCAATGTTTTAACTTATTAATTTTTGAGGTTGAGTTCAAACCCCTGACATTGATTGCCACAATTTTTATTTTCATTATATGTTTTTTGGTTGAGATTTAAATATTAGGGTTGATCTGGTGTTTCTTCCCATTCATTCTCATATTCCATTTCCAGATCTTCATCTGTTTCCACTGTAGTTGTATTGTTGTGATCAGAAAGGCTAAGGTTGGATTCTGTTTTGATTTTTTTGGGCCCTCTATTTTTCTTTGGTGGGCGGCCTGGTTTTCTTCTTTGTTCTGTGTCAGCTTTGGTGATTTGAGGCATATTTGGGGTGATAGCTTCCATAATTTTCATTGTTGTATTATTTTTAATATTGGGTGTTTGGTGTGTTATATATATTTTTTCTTGATCACTATTACTGTGTGAGTTTATTTGTTCTTTTATTATCTCTTTTTCATCAGTATCTTTGGTAGGCTGACTTAGATTGTGTGCTGTTTTTTCCATTGGAGCCTCTTGAGGTTGTTGACTTTCTGTTTTTTTATCAGTGGGGGTTTGAATTCTATTGGTTGATTTTGTTGATAAATCCAGAATTTCAGGTGCTGGCAATGTGTGTGCAGTTTTTTTATTATTCAATTGCTGTTGATCTGTGGTTTTTTTATTAGTTTTTTCTTGTTTATTAGTTGTTTTTGTTATCTGTTTTGTACTGTTTGATTCCGGTTGGTGAGCTTCTGTTGGTTGATCTTCAGAGCTCGGTTGGTTTTTCTGGTTGATTTTGGTGTTGCAATCGATTGCTAAGTGTCCGGTTTCATTGCACACAAAACATCTTGGCCTTAATCCTTTTATGTGAATAGTCAGTATTGCATTCTGGTCAATTATTTGTGTTGGAATATCCTCTGGGTTTACATTGTCATTCAGCTTTATTTTGAAATGAAAGTTGTTGCTGAAAACCGGTATGGGGGTGTCGGATAAGTAGATTTGTTTTATATAAATAGCTTTGCCAAATGACTGTATTAATTTTTGAAGATCCTGAATGGTATATCCGAAGTAAGTGTTTTTAATTATTCCGTTACAATAGTTTTGCAAGCTTTGATTGACTATTATTAGCGCGTAGCTTCCCAAAGTTTTTACTTTAGTTTGAAATCTTGCATGCTGATGTTCATAAAAAAACTGAATTGCAACATATCACGAGTTTGGATGCTCTCCAATACTAGAGACTGTATCCCACAGTGCTGTTGCTGTCAGCTCCTCGTAAAGAAGCTCTCTGGGGAATTTATAGAGTGTTAAATTCCTATCAGTGACAGCTAACACTAATGATCTTGGTGAAAAAATTTTTTGGAAAGTTGTGAATAATTTTTTTTGGGATGGTGCTGTTGAAATTAACATTTATTTCTTGCAGTTCATCTTGATTCCATATCGTTGGGGAGAGCTCTTCATTATTGTTTTCTATGAGGTTTAAATTATTTATGTCGGCTTGATTTACCTTCCTAAATCTTGCTGTCTGTGTTAATGCTGGACTTTTTTCGATGCTGTGAAGCTGCTGGTTTATTTTTGTTACGTTCGCGTATGTTTTTGCGATAGTCGCAGTTTTCATTTTATCGCCGTTTGTTTGAGCGCAATTTACGTCGTTTGCCTCTTGACGTGACACCATGCTTGTTTATGATGTTAGAATTTATTTTTTGTTATGAACGACCATATTACTTACTTTTTGCTAGAAAACAACTGTTCAGTAATCAGCCATCGCTGTCTTTATCTATCACAGATATATATCACAGTTTTTAAGTGTGAAAGCCATTAGAATATGGGGAAAAAAAGATTATTAATAAGACCTTCATTCTTGATGACTTAGGCATACACGCGCATGCGCATTCTCTCTTATTATTATTATTATTATTATTATTATTATTATTATTATTATTATTATTATTATTATTATTATTATTATTATTATTATTATTATTATTATTATTATTATTATTTAAATTAGGTTTGTAAGCAATAAATTAATGAGTTAATGAATGCAAGAATGAGTTAGAAAGCATATTATACATATTGCTTAAGTCCCAGATATGCTTTAACCCACTTTCTAATTATATTATAAACTATGCAGATTGATTAAGAAATTAGATTACTTTAAGTATTCCTTTTAGCATATTTATGAATGTTAATTATGAACTGGTATTTAGTAGTTTCGCAGAACAAAAATATAGAATTTTGCATACATTTAGTTATTAATTAATATTATGTTTAGCATGGAAAATGTGTATTTAGGAAGCACATACATGTATATATGCCTTGCTGTATGTTTTTATATGAATGGGATTCTGGTTTTAATGGCCATGCCATCTCCTTAGTTTGGACAGCTCTTCTTTAGAACTGGAACACAAGGGTCCAGATTATTTTTATAAGCTGCTCTGATCACTGAACTATGTGTTCACTTTATTCATAGTGAGTCATACATTTCACAGGAACTGAGTACTTGGTACTAAATCCTCTGATTAACTACATATTCAAGACATGCACATTGTTAGTAATATATATACACCTTAGTAACTGAAGTCATACTACAAAGCTCCAGTTCATCTTTCCATAATGTTATGTAATATTTCAGCATTGATCTGAACTTGTAATCTGAATTTTAAGTATATAATCTGCATAGAGAACCTATTGCAGCTCATTAAGTGTCATTAATGACTTTTATTAAGTGTCATGATGATAATTTATCATTCTTGCACTGACTTACTCATTGCAAGCCTCTTCAGACTTATATAGCTATTTAAGTTAGATAACTGGATTTAAAAACATTTACATGTCTGAAAATTTCAGATCTTCTATTTAATAGTTACATATTAGATAAGTGTTAGCTTTTAAATTGGTATTTTAGATCTAGTGTCTGAATGTCCTAGCTTCTCACTGAGGTGAGTCAAAAATTCGAAAATGATCGGTCTGAGGTTAGGGATAATTCTAGAGAGATTTTAAATGCTTTCTCTTGCTGCACTTATCAATAAGAGCTTGTTAGAGATATTGGTACTCCCCATATTATATATATATATATATATATATATATATAATATGGGGATATATATATATATATATATAATATTATTATTCGATGTCTATATTTTTTTAAAGCAATATACATCATTATATAATTGAATATTCATAAATACAGTAATTAGATAATTAAAAATTTTATCCACTTAGGAGCACTTTCGATTATAGGATAATCAAAAATGCTCCTAAGTGGATAAAAATTTTAATTACCTAATTACTGTATTTATAAATATTTAATTATATAATTACACACACATATATAAAGTTGAAAGGAAAAGTAAAAATAAATAGACAAACATTTTTTGTAGATATTTTCTATATTATATTGGAATAACATTTAAGGATTTAATAATTTTTAATTAAAATTTTTTAAATTATAAATTAAATATTTAAAAAAATCAAATTAATATTTTATTAATTTTTATTTTGAAATTAAAGCAAGCATGTTTTTATGTTATAATGGATATACTGGTAATTATAAATTTCCACTATCTATTTTGATTAGCAAATTTTTTTTGTCATTAATGCTCATATAATGTATTTTGATAAAATTTCACAAAGTTGTTTTTCAAAGAATTATGTTAAACTGAAAGAGTCATTAACTTTTTTTAATCAAGATAGGAAAACATTATTTTTAATTCTTGTATTTTTGCCCCACTTTAACTATAAAAGGTTGGAAAAAAAAAATTTGAGAAGAGTTGTTATAAGTTTTACAGATTGTGACAGTGGAACTACTATGAAGTGATAATTGAAGGCAAGACAGTGGATCCAGATGCTGCTACTAGTGCAACAACAGTAAAGTTTGAATTTACATGGAAGCAAGAGCCAGCTTCTATGTGTTCATAGCTTGTGTATATATATATATATATATATGTTTTTAGACAGCATAGAGACTGAAGGGAGCTCAATGCAGGTAACAGTTATCTGGATTATATTTTTCCTAAAAATGACAATAAGACAATCTACTGTTTAGAAGGAATCAGCTTTCCCAGAGTCTATTAGATTGCTGAAAAGTTAGTTTACATGCATACTGTTTTATCTATATATTGAGAAAGAAGATAAAGGTATTGTATCATATATTTATATATAGTACAGCTGGTGAGTTATTTTAAATAATTTCTTTAGTAAAAATAATAGTTGTAGTTTTTTAAATTACTATTTTTTTAAGTAAATTACTTTATTTAACAAAAAGTGAGATGCATTTTCAGAAATTTTATTAAAAAAGGAAAACTCCAAAAATCTTTCTAGATTGGGGAACAAAAAAAAACTTGCAGGAATATTTTTTAAAAGACATTTATAAATAACCAAAAGTAATTTGTCAAAGATGTGATCTTATTTAAAAAAAAATTATGAAGGACTGTCAAACAATTAATATTATTTTTAAAAAAAAAAAAGAAAAAAAGAAAAACTTTTTTCTCATTAAATAATAAATAAATTAATAACCGATTCATATTAGTTTTTTATATACACATATATGTGTGAATTTTATGTATAGTTTCAACATGAAATTAATTGTGAAAAATATATATTTAATGATTTTATTATCAAATTAAAATATTGTATGATCTAATTAGCAATGTGACACACATTTCCATGGGTACCTACATATATATGTGAAAACAATCATTATTTCTATATCAGTAAAGTGTGATCTTATTTTTTATTACTATTGTATGACTATTTTCATATGTTATGGCATGTCTGAGTGCTTATGTAGATGCTTGTCAGACAGACACTTATATGCTAAAATTAATCATATTATTTATTATATGACAATTTAAATATATTCATAAATTATGATACTGCATGTCTGTGTACTTATATATAAGTGTGTTTATTTAAACCTATTGAGGTATTTGCATATCACAATGTGTTAGCTAATTGTATATTAATCAAAATCAGAATGATGAATTTATATTTATGGCATACTTAGAAGACCATAATTTTTTGTTGATTGTTATTAATAAATTTATATTTCATTGTTTAAAGTTATTTCACTAAATTTACTCAATTCTAAATAGTTTTAGAATATTATATGTATTATATCTTTTGTTTACAATAACAGTTGTAGAGCTTTGTTATTGAGCTAGATTTGTGCATAACAGTCTGTTATATAAAAGGGGATTACATTTAGTGTTATAGACATCCAGATGATGGTGATCCTGGATTTCTGCAAGAAGGATATCCTTTAAAATTCATGTACTACATTTTATTTAGTTTAATAATTATTAAAAATTAAGTTTATAGTTGGCCATTACACTAAAGGTATTATGTCACTAAAGCATTGATGATGTTTGCATGTTTTGGTATTTTAGCATTATTGTTTTTATTGTTATATATTCTGTTGGATTAGCACATAAGTTTGTGCATCCAAATTATTGTTCAAATATTCTGTCCTAAGTTTACAAGAACTAAATAATTAGCCTGGTCTATAATAGAACCATTTCAAATCAATTCACAAGACTGACTGTTGATTTTATTGTTGATCATTCATGATGATGAACAATTATTACTTTTGTGTAATACTAGTTACTAACTCCCACTTAGTCTGTATTGATGCCTCATACTCATTCTTTTTATATTTAATTTACTTTTTTATAATCTCCTCATATACACTCTAATGCAAATTTTTATGTAATTCCTCCTTTATTTTTCTAACAATTTCAACTGTACTGTAGTCTTCATTAGAGCTACAACATTTAAACATTTAAACTGTTAGAAAAATAAAAAAGGAGTTATATAAAAATTTGCATTAATGTATATGAGGACATTATAAAAAAGTAATATATATATATGAATATATAAAGAAATGAAAAAAGTAAAGAAGATGTAAGAATATATTTAATATTTTAAATTTTGTCTCTTTGACTTGAGATTGATGATGATGAGTGTCACCACCCAAGGTTCACAAATAAGTCTGTACAATTACAATATATATGTAGATACTGTAACAATATGGATAAGTGGTGACATGGGGTGGTATTTCCATTGAATAATCATCAACAAATATAAGAAAAAGTACATAAGAATCTGTAGTAAATAAAATAAGTAGTTATAATAATTATAAGCAACATGAGAATTAAACATGAGTAACCAATAGTTATTTCTTGTAGCAGTATTAAAATATAAACTAATTATCTAGACAATGCCAAACTTAGGGCATAATATAAAAGCAATCTTCTACACACATATATTATATCAGTGCTAAAATATCTATTGCTATGAAATAAACTGAGACTCTGATATATGCTGATTATCATCTATGTTCTGGCTGTATAGTACCACGGGGGTTCAGACATCTATAAATTAATTACCAATCTGTATAAATAAAGTATTATGAATGGACTTTAAAAATGATTTTGATTTTTGCATATGGATGTTCAATTACAAACACATATCTTTCCATATACATAAATAAACCATTATTGCTCTAGAGCTAGCTTAGAATTACAGATTCCCTAAGAACTGTGAAGAAAAAAATATAAAAGAATATGCTTAATTTATGTTGTAATAAATAGTTTTAGTAGAATATAATTATATACACAACTTTTCACTTCTTGTTCTTTTTAAATTATTAATCCAACATAATAAATATATAAAATATACATTCTTCCTTTTTCATTTTAAAACTTGTTTATTCAAACTCTAATTTTATTTTTTATGGAGAAAAAATAAGCTGGACAAGTAAATATATTAACACAAAAATTATTTCAAAAACTGTTAGTTTTTAACAATTATTTAATAAAATTAATTAATAAGTAATGTTTAATAAGAAAATTCAGAAAAGATATGATAATATGGCAATTCCAAATTTTTATATAAAAATATAATTTGATAAAATAAGATTACCTGTTCATTCCTATTACTTAATTAACATACACTTATTACACATGATTAAGTCTAAAAACAACATTTAACCAATAATGGTAAAATAATTTAGGATTAGCTAAAATCTTATTTTTCTTTTCTTTTGAAAGTAAAAAAAACACTATTTATTTTACATTTTGAAAGGAAAAATAAAATAAAAAAAGGTTTAACAAAAAAATTTAAATCAAAATTATTCATTACTATCAACTACCACTTTTATTAAAAATATTTGTTAATGCAGATATATGCATTATAATACTTTCTTCTAGTTCTATTGTAGTTATAATTTTAAGTTTCTTTTCAAATCAACTATTCCTTCTGTTTTCTTCAAATGTTCAGATTAAAATTCTAATAATTTTCAGGATATATTAACACAAATAGAATTTATTCATGATTTTCATTAAAAGTTTTTATGTTAACTTTTTTTTGTTGTTTTATGTTCTCATTAAAATAATTAAATTTATCTACTTTATAATATAATAATTTTCGGATCAAGTTGCATAGGCTGAGACAGTCATGCCTTTGGAAAGACAATCGAAGATTGATTCAAATTTCTCTCAGAATTATTATCTTCTACATTTCTTTTTAATGAAATGATTTATATGTTGGGTTGGCAATACTCAAAGTTTAGTTGACACTTAACACATGATTTTCTTAAAATTTATCTAAAAATATTTTCTTATCAATTAATAGTAAAGCTAGTCTTATTTCAGTCTACAAATGTAATTTCTCACTGTCCTCCTCTTACAATCTAAACTCCTATTGCTGTTTTCATCTCAAGTTATGAACTGCTATTGCTGTTCACTGTTCAACAGCTGGATCAAAGTGGCAGTTACTGACTAAACATTGAAGTCTTAACTTATCCCTATCTTTTTTTAAACACACTTTCTCCTTATCTATTCAATCACATATTATCTCAGAAATAACAACATTAAACTTTGACTAATTGATTATTTTTTGTACAAAAAGATTATTTATCTACTTTTTTAAATTTAAAATTACAATCATACTTTAATTATTGATGAATTCCTTTGCTTTTTTCTTCTGAATCATTATTTTTTTAATTTTTTAAAACATTTTTCATTTTTTTAAATAGATAAATGGAAAAAAAAAAATCAACCTTAATTAATTAAAAATAGCATTTAAAAAAAAATAAAAATCTTAATACCTGATTTTATTTTTTTAAAAATAAATATATACATAGATTAAATTACTGGAGAAAGAGAAAAATGTTTACTTTACTCTCATTTTTTTATCTTTTCTCTCTTTTACAACTACTTTTATCAAATCATAAATTATTCATTTGTTTATTATTTAAAAATGTCTGAAGTTTCTCATATTATCATTTAATGGATTCTATTCTTTTAAATAAGTTTAATAAATGGTATACTGAAAAAATAAAATGAGAAAAAAGTAATTTTCTTATTTTCTCATTCTAAATCTACTCATTTTAAGAAGCTTGTAATATTTGACTTGCTAGGCACATCTCTATAATATATATATTAAACTTCTAGATTCTTGAAATATATAATCAAAGACATCTGCAAAAAGATAAATAATTCCCGAGATTTTTATCTTATGCAAAACCAATACTCATCAGTTAGCCCAGATCACAATTTCTTGCACATATTTTCATCATTCATTTAGGATTACATGGATAGCAATTTATTGTAGTTGAATTATGAATGACAAACTTTCTGCACTCGCAACTTTTAACACAATTATACTTTATAAAAAATATTAATCATTTTTATTGATTATTTATTAAACTAGAAATTATCACCATCCCAAAATATATACTTTAATTCTCAATTAATAATAATAGTATATATATATATATATATTTAGATAAGTTTGGCTTTTATATATATATATATATATATATATCACAATATAAAAGCCAAACTTATCTAAACCATAAAATGTCAATTGATAGCATGTTTAAGATTTATATAAACAAGAAAGTTGACACTTGGATTGTACAAATTGAGATTTTTATATTCCTAGAAATTTAAATAAATCCCATTAAATAAACAAATTTAACTTAATTTGAAAGCAGACTAATAAATAATCATTTTTCAAACTTTCAAATATCACTGATGTTTACTGTTTCTTAGGTAATAAAACTAAATTTGCTAGAAATTTAAAATATTTATTTTACTAAACTTATAAATATCTCAATCTATTACAATCGAAGTATCAACTCTCTCATCTATAATAAGAGTTTAGACCAGAGTGTAAGGTGAAAACCCACCTTTTACTTATAGAAATTGTTTTGTAAACATTAAAAATTTATAGTTTTGATAATGTTGGGCTATTATCATGTGATTAGTTTACAAAACTATCCAGATATATGCAAAAACACTAAAGTTATAAAAATAACTATTTGTTAATCTGTTTTAAAAACAGATTATATTTATGTGTTTAATGTGGTTTAATTAAACTTATAAAATATAAAAATATCAATCTGTTAAAATTCCATTTAATGTCTATATTAAAATATTAAACCAGATTAAAGAATGGAGATTTTATCTTTTACTTACAGAAGTTGTCTTGACAAAAAGCCTTTACAAGTTACTATTTTCATTCATTATTGTCTATCAACATTTGATGAGTGATTTTTCTAATTTAAAAATATAACAGATATTAAAATATTTAACAATAACATCTGTTAAAAATTATTAATTTATAATATATATATATTATAAAGATTTTCATGATTAAATGATGAAAATTTTTTAAATTTAAATTATATAAGTAATTTAAATTATTGAAAAGGTAATAATAATAATAATATTGATTGTTTTACATGTATAAGCATATAATATATGTTTATTAAAGAATTATGCACACTGTTATTATTTTCATAAATAAATAATTAACTTTCCAAAAATAAATAATTAAAAAAGAACTGCATTTAAAGATTATATAGTGTACATGTTTGAAAATGGAAAGAAGATTGTCTAAAGTCTGGGGTGAGAAAATGGCTATAATTAAAATATTTGAGATGGATTTTATTGTAATGGATGGGCTAAGATACATAAAACTCCATCTAGATCTGTAAATGAATCTTATATGAATGTCTCCAGGGAGATTTAAAAACAAAATATAATGTATTATCACTCTCTGCAACAACATAGCTGATATCTAATGAAATTATGTGCAAAATGATCTGCAACAATAGATATTTTAAATGTAGTTTAAATACTTCAATCAGGATGAAAGGATTTGCAGTCAGTAACCAGAATAGGATATTTAAACTCTAAGATAAATAATATTAAATATTTATATATATGTGTGTGTGTTAAAATCGTGAATTTCATAAGCTACAAATATAAATGACATATTACTGAATTTCATTTGTGTATAATTTATGTACTTAATATGGATAAGCAGCATTTATTATTATCAGCACTTTCTCTTCATGTGATGGATATTGGTCATAATATTAACTTCTCTAACATCAGAATCATATCCAGATAAGACACTGTCCACCAATGTAAAATCAGAACATCCAATGAAATCCTTAAGTTTATCAACAAATGTCAGGATACATGTAAATTATTTTATATTTAAAAGAATTTGTCAAAATCCATTAATCTGGATAGCTTCTGATTTTTTTAAAAATTCCACCCTCACCTTTTATATACTTAAACTTTTCTGTACCTGGTTTCTATCAATGGAATTTTTAATCCTGTTATACATAAACACTGCCTTTATAATAGTTTTTTACAATATTTATTGTCCAGTTAATGGTGGAGTGACTCAACTAAACTGTCAGTACATTAGTACTATATATTATACAAGGATGAACCCGGATGCCATTTATAAATATAACTTGCTATTAACATGTTATATAAATAAATAAATAAGTTTTTAAATTAAAAAGTGAAAAAAAAACTTTTGCTACATGTATTTTTTATTAAGAATGTGTTAAAAACAGAAAAACTTTATAATTTTATAATATCAATTTCCTTTAATTAAATATTTTTTAAAAAAAATATTTAAACGGTTTGGCAGAGGGGAATTTTAGAGGCGCTTAGTGTTAAGGGTTTCTGGATCTGTACTCAATGAGATTGTAAAAAAAGTAACCTCATTGTGGTCAAGTGAATTGTTGTTTTTAACATGCTACCTTGATGCTAGAACGTCACAAGATTCTTTTCTTTTTAATGCCACTCTGTGTAAATTTTTACAAATTAGATAGAGAAAATATTTTTTACTGTAAATATTTTTGTGAGATTATGCACTTAAGTTCCTAAAATATTAAATTTAATAAAGTTATAAAATAACAAAGCGGAAAATCATTTATAAAATTAAAAAAAAAATCAAATCTTGTTGCGTGATTAATTACGTAAAACTTGCTCAATATATCATTATCCTTGTTCGGACCAGTTTTATTAACCCTCACATATTTTTTTAAAGAAAGGCAGAAGTAAGACGCTTTATATTAAGTGAGTTTATTTAACGTTTTTTAAAATATATATTTCTCATTTTCCAATATATATATATTTAATTAATATTATAATTTAGTTTATTTCGGTTGGATAATAATTTTAACAAATATATAATACTTTAAATAATTATATTTAATTATTTATATATGTTAACTAAAATCTTATTAACATAACTATATTTTATCTTATAAAAATATATAACAATTCTGATTATTTTTATAGAAAATTGTAAAATATTTCAGTATATAAATAACGCAGATAAAGAAATAATGTTATATATAAATATAAATTAAGCAATTACTTTTCCTATCATTTAATAAATTATACTTATAAAGACGTCTCCACATACTTCTAGATAACAGTTTTAAATGATTAATACCGATCGATAGTTTATCATTTATTTATATAAGAAATATTTCTAAATACATATTTTTCAATGTTATGTGTAATGGGTTTTATTTTTTACTTAAGGTTATAAAAGTAAAATGACTTTCATAAACTTACAAAGCGTTTGATTTAGAAGGAAAGAATTAAAAAATAATTAAAAATACGGACTTGTCCTATAGCCTCAAGAAACAAAATTTCCCCCTTACGTTATAAGTGAAATGTGAAAAGTTAAATTATTAACGATAGGTATACTATTTTAATGTTTTCACTATGGAGTATGTTTTATCAACCTTGTTTTTTTTTATAAATTCAATATTCAGAAATACTTTTTAGCTAAGAAAAGCTAGATATCTAATCTCCATCTGATAATTATATTGCCGTCTGTGTTGATTATATAATAATTAAGTAACAAAAATCATCGGTCTTTTGTAATAAAAAATTGTGTATTTAATTTTAGTTGTTATAAATTGAATCTCTTTCAAAGTACAGTTCATTTAATGCAATGCACTAGGTCTAAACATGTTTTTCACTGTCAAAGTATTTTAAAAAGTAGTATGGAAACTTTTGCAAAGTGAAACCTTTTAAACCTACATCATTTTTCCTCACGACCTCTAAGTCCCCCCCCCTTCCCCCAAAGGTATTTTTTCAGTTGAGGAAATATAAAGAAGTCATATGGGGTGAGATCAAATAAATATGAATGATGGATAGCTGGATCATACTAAATTTAATTAAAAATTGTTTCCCACTCAAAACTTTCTATGCTGGGGCACTGTCATGGTAAAGTTTGTATTCTTACTTTGTCACAAAATGGGACATTTACATTTTACCACATCACACAAACATTTTAGAACTTGTAGATGTTATATGTCTGATCATTACAAATGAATTCTAAGCGAACAATACAACTTGCATAGCAAACAGCATCATCTTGACATTGGAATTGATTTGCCATGCTTTTTTGAGATATGGTAAATTTGACACTTCCATTAAATTCACTTGTAAATTTGTATTTTCCCCAGAGTAGCTTATTTGTAATCTATTTTAAGCATTATAACTGGTTTTTCTGCCATTTTAGAGAAAACAGATGTTCACATTGTTCCAACACTTCAGCCATTACAAAAATTGACAAATAAGTGAGACTTAACAAAAATATTTACTATACTGCATAATAATTTTTCTCAATGATGCCACTTGGAAGACTGACACAGAGGGATCTCCATAAGAGGTTTCTAGCAGCAGAGACATGTATTACAATATGCTCACCTTTCAGAGAATGCACTACTGTATGGAGAGTTTTGCCTGTTTGAGCAGGATTAAAAAATGGTGATCATGTGATATTTAGTAATTCCAATTAATTGTGAATACCCCTCATATATTTACTATAACTACATAAATTAATTAATGAATCACAGATATATCCCCATTTATCATTAAATGGTTGTTTAGATTGTTTAATCTTTTGCAGTGCCTACTAATCCTTTCCGAAATAAGCTTAGATGTCAACATTTTCAGAGCATTCTACACATATCCTAAGCAATAAGTTTTGTATATTTTAAAAGTACTTAAGACAATTTTTATAATGTAAATGAAATCTTCATCTATTATAAAAATCATGCATTAATTTATCAGAAATATTTTTATTTATTTAAAGAGAGCTGCTATTGTTTTTTTATTTTCTTTTTTTTTTTTTTACATGTTGCATCTAATTAAAAAAAAATCTCTTACAATTACAGATTCAAAATGATCAAATCCAGAGAAATGAATAACATATCAAATGGATAGTTTGGGATTCCCAGAACTTACTTACTTATTTTCTTTTTTCTTTCTTTCTTTCTTCCTTCCTTCCTTCCTTCCTTTCTTTCTTTCTTTCTTTCTTTCTTTCTTTCTTTCTTTCTTTTCTTTCTTTCTTTTCTTTCTTTTCTTTCTTCTCTTTCTTTCTTTCTTTTCTTTCTTTTCTTTCTTTCTTCCTTTCTTTCTTCCTTTCTGTCTTTTTTTCACATTAATAAATTTAATGACTTACTTTCACATAATTAAGATTGTAGAATAATAATGCCATATTGTTGAATACTTTTTAAGTGCAGCAGTAACGAGCAAGAATCTAAATTGTATCTCCAATCAAATCTACATTTTTACCTCTTCCCTTTCATATTCAAACTTTTAAATAGATAACCATCCAAAGTATAACTGGATGAATATATTTTTTCCATCATTGTTTGATATAACATGTACATCTTTTACATTTTTACTCAGTAGATGTTTTTAATAAGTTTGTTTTCAAAATATAATAAACCTGTATTTCTGTTATTACATAGTAGAGATGTCTGCCCATCCCTTGTATATGTATTAAATGGATTATGTCCTGTACATGAGGGGTCAGATTGACTTTAGGTCAACATGGGTGTGACAAGAATCTCAGCTTCAGGGTGGCATTTGAGCATTCCATCATCAGATTTTCAATGGGATTGATGGTTGAAGAGTTGTAGTGTGGAGTGGATTGAAGTCTGTCCATTAAAGTATGAAGATTGACTATCTTAATATATATCTGAGCACTTATTGCATATATGTGTGGAGATGATAATCTGGACCAACTGATGATTGCTGGTTTAGCATGAAATACAACTATTGGTAATTATTTATCTTTTTGATATATATATATATATGGTGAGTGGTTGTATCAGTGATATGAGGTAGAGTGGTGAGTGGTATAAAAGTCTGTGCTCATATACCCCATATGAGACCTTTCATTGATGATTGACATCACTCTAATTCTGTTATTTTTAATGCTAGGATAGCCATTTTATAGTCATTAGTTAGATTTTTAAAAGTTCTGTAAGATGCTGCCCTCTCTTGAATTATTTTACAAGTAAAAAATCAATAAAACGGCCTGTAAAGCTAAACAAATAAGAAAGCTTGTCAGTGATTGGCTCTCAGCCATCAAAGACATTCTGATTGGCTGTAAAGAACAAAGAAACCACCTAATCAAAGAAAATAAAGAAAAACGCTGAGATTTTCATTTCAAATATGATAAACAAATATTTTAAACTATTATAAAAGTATTTTTTGAGAAATTACAAATCATTTTCATAAAATATGCTAAAAAACAAAATTATTTTAGAAAAATATTGAAGATTTTAGTAAAAATATTTAAGATTTTAGTAAAAAAAATATTTACTTTTCCGTAAAGTAAAACTGAAAAAAAAAATTACGTCAGCAACTCTTTTTAATTCATTACTATGTTCACTTTTAAATTTGCCGAAATTGAATATTTTATAATAAATAAATAGAAATTTATTTTTGAAAGAACTTTCATTCACTTTCATAACCTGACAAATTATTAATATACTTTTTATAAACGGATCTAAAGCGAATATGATATTAAAGGTGAATATATTTTGACAACTGACTTTGTCTTCAGTTTGTGAGTTGGCCAATTAAAAGCTTTGATTTTTACCTCACACAACCAATAATATAATTAGCGGTTAAAAGTTAAATAAGCAAAATAAAACAAACATTAGTTAATTCTAAATATAGAAGTTTTTAAAAAAGTATTTTCTTTAATTAATAAAAATTGAAGGCCATAACATTAAATTTATATTGAATCTTCATGCCTGATTTTAAAAAAAACATCTTATGATTTTTTGTTAATATCAGTGAAATAAAAATAGAAAATAAAGTTGCTTAATGACAGTTTTTTTTAAGTGTCATAGCATCGGCCAGGATGCGAACCTGCAACCTGGGCAACTGCCTGAAAGTGCAAGGCAGTCGCACTGACCTCTCGACCACCAATGCAAGACCTTAATGGCACTTTTAACTTCAAATTACTCAAATTTTTTATTATTTTGAATAATGCTGCATTTTATACCAATATATAAAAGCAGAGTCAATATTTTTTGTTAATTGACTCAAATGATTTGATAAAATCAGTAAATGCAATTAATGAAAACTTTTGCTAAATTTGTTTTTTTTTCTTCTTATATTTATTAACCGAAACATTGTCATATTAATTTTTGGTTTCCAACAAAGCAAATTGATTTTCTAGTAAACATATACTATGTTTTCTAGACTGAGTCTTATATTAATTCTTGCTCCAAAAACCATGGTAGGGCTTATTTTACATGGTGTCTTATTTTTTCATCTATAAAAATCTACTTTATTTCAAGTACAAACATGTTTATTTATTCAAGAACTTTTTCTCTTTACAGATAGCTATAAGATTATTACCTTTAGAGTCCCCCTATTATTTCTTTTTTGTATTTGCCGGAATAGCTCTTTCTTTTTGCACTCATGTTGTCTGGCAATCAGAATATTATTCCATTCAAATTTACCATTACATCAAGTGTTAATTGAAGACTTAAAAGACAGGAGTGGTGACAAAAATTATTGCAATTAAGAATGATTTATCCACACAAAATCATAAAAAAAAAGTGCAATCACAAAAATTCAGAAAATGTTTCTATATTTCACATGTTCATGTTAAGTATGTCTATTAAACATATGGTGTATTAAATTAGATGATTCATACACTGCACAAACATGTTTATCTATTATCAAGTGCACACATTGTGAATACTTTCCAAATTACTTGTAATACCCCTGCTTGGATATTTTTTTAAAAAACTTTTCTTTAGGAGAAAGATTGATAATTTAACTTAAGCTAAACTTTGATTATTAAAATCATTTCTGTTATTTATAATTTTTTAGAAGGAAAAAACGTTTAAGAAATCAAACTAATTTATCTTTAGCTTAAATATTTAAAAGCTGCCATAATAAAAATCTAAAACTAACTCAAGCATTCTAAATCTAAGTATTAAATAAAATAAGTACATAAAATATGTAAATTAAATTATAAATTATTGATATACTAATTTGTGCTAGATAAATTCTTTCTCTTTACAGGTAGAATTACATTTATTCAAAAGGGTTTATGGGAAAATAATTTATACTACCATTTATTTAAAGTATTAATGTCAATAATATTATTTATTTATACATTCATTATTTTGTAATTTAATATATCCATCTTGAGTTTCAACAGGCAAACAAAATCCATCTATCTGGCTGACATTCTTAACTAGGCTTATATTTGGAGTAAGGCTTATATTATAAGCATTCTGAAAAATCATGCCAGAGTTTATTATCTGATTAGAACTTATTTTTGGGAAATAGGATATTTATAACTAAAATAAATCTATTTAACAAAAACTTTGAAGATATTTTAAAATATTGAATAAGTATATTAGAATGATTTTTGCATTAATTCACGTCTTTTCTACTTGTTCTATATATATTTATAAATTTTAAAAATAGAAGTTTTATTAAGTTAATAATGTACCATAACTTTATAAATCTATATATTTAAAAACAATCTAAATAGTGTCAAAAACAAATGTCATCTTCATTAAAGCTTTACCAAGGATCTTACCATATCCTATATATATATAATTTAAGCTACTATTATTTTTAAATCATTCAAATCCTTGTATTATCCTTCTAAATATAATTAATACAGAGATACTGAAAATCTCAGGTGAGCTGTATATAAAATAACTCAGCAAAGGTTCTATATTTTACATTTTCTAACAGTTAGTTTATATATAGCTCGCTGGGGGTTTTTCAGTACCTTCCTTATTAATTTCATCTAAATTCGAGTTATCAAAAAGTTATATTTATTCTAAATATAATAAAAATAATATACCAGTCTATTCATATTATCATAAATAATTATCTTTAAAAAAGGTATCATATGAGTTAATAAGATTTATATCATTTTCAGGTTTGCATAATGTCCATAATTAGCAAATGAACATATCTTATCTGAACTAATTAATTATCCAATTATTCTTAAGTTCTTTTTTGTGAGGTTTTAACTTGTTATATTTCAAAGAGATGGGGGTCTGGGCAGTATCAGTAACTAACTATAAGAAAACACTAAACACAAATAAAACTTAACAAAAGGTTTATTGACTCTAGATAAATAAATATATATATATAGATAAATGATAAGTAATACATTAACAATCTGCTTAGAAAATATGACAAAATCTCTATTGACATAATTATGTTTCAGGTGTGTATTTAAACTCCTCACACATGCAGATAACTAACATTGGCATATTTCTACATATTTAGTTAACTTATGTTTATTAAATAAATGATGCTTGATTCACACGACAGGATGCATGGCAATTAACAATATATCTCTGCAGTTTTTATATTACCTTAAATACTGCATAAGTCTATACATTAATTTTATTAAACTTCAAACATATGTACAACAGTGCAAATTTTTTAGATTGAATTTAATTAGAGAAAATTTATTCATTTACTGTCTGATTGCAATTACTCAGAATATAGAACTTAGTTTACAAATCACACAACTATATACATATATGTGCATACATCATGCTATAGTTACAACAGACAGTCCAATACCTCCCCTCACTCTAAAAATAGTCCATTAATCATAAATGTAATCTTGTAATCTTTGAGGTCAACAATAATCTCTGGAAGGTTTTGATAGTACTATATGTCTTCCATTCTCCTATCCTGCTATTCTCTCCTTGTTTAAATATATAGTTTTGATGATAGTAAATTCACTAATATTATGGTATCAAGATCATCAGACTTCCAAATAGATCAATTTTATTTGTCCATTTATCTTTTGGAATTTCTTCACTTAGGACCTCGGAAGATGTGTTAAGACACTCATTTCCTTTTACAAAAGTACTTTCTTTGGCAAATGACAGTTTTACTTTGATGTGCCTGTTTCTAACAGCTCGTTCTGGTAGGTTTTTAAATGCTTAATAAGCCTTTTTACACTTCCACAGGCCAATTATATTTATTTTGCATGTCCTGGTTAAACTTTTAATATTAATCCATACTTTTTTTTCAACATGCCTCCTACCCATTCAGTATCACTAACTTTAAAATTTTCAGTGTCTAAGGAATTTCTCTTGTCATGATTTTAACAAGTACTAGTAACAAAACATATATATGAAACTTTCATTGTATTAATATTTCAGCTGGTATCCCTTTGTAGATGTATATAGTGTAAAATGTTGAAAAACATGAGCCATTAACCATTAATATTTTTATAGCATTGCCATTAACTATTGCATTGCTTTTTCAGCTAAATCATTTGTTTCAGGGTGAAAACATGGTATATCCTCTTGTTAACCAAAAAAAAAATCTTTCAGCTGACCTAAGACAAAACCAACTTTATCATCTGATATTATAGCTTCAGAGTATTTGTGACATGAAATTATTTTATTTAATGCTTTAGTGGTATATTCCATGCTAGTGGTTTTTAACAAGTTTGTACTCTGGTCATTTAGAATATGAGTCAATTAAAAGTCAGGACAACATAGTTATGTAAACATTATATGTGTCCCATGTGTAGTCCTTTCCAAGGTTGACTGGTTTCAGGCCAAGGTTGTGATCTTTTTGGAGGCAATTTTGGTATTGTATTGACATTCTCTATACTGGTTAACTGTTTTCTCAATATCCCACTTCATGTTAAACCACCACAATATGATCATAATAATTCTTTCATTTTTAAAATTTCCAAGTGTACTTTATGAAGTAATCTTAACATTAGATTTCAACCTTCAGTAGATATTAACAGATGATTCATCATGAGAATATTACCATTCAACATTGATGACATTATATATATATATATATATATATATATATATATATATATATATATATATATATATATATATTCTATATTCATTTTAAAACCACAATTTGATCAACTCTTAAGTCATCTATATTTTATCCATCTCTCTAATATTTGATACCAGAGTCATTTTAGTCCATTTGGCAACTGTAATTACTATTCAATACTTTAGATTCTAGGTGATCTATTTATCTCCATAATCTTTGGCTTGAGGTTGTACACATCCAGTAGTCTCGTCAGTGAGTCTGCATGGCCAATTTCTCTATGCAATTTATAAATGAGTTCAAAATCATTTGCTACCAATACATTAATCCAACATTCAGGAGTTTTCTTCAGGTTTCCTTAAATCATGTCCATAATTATATTGGTGGAATTTGTTAACAGCCAAAACTACTGCTAAAGCTTCTTTGTCAGGCTGATTGTAACTTTTCTGCAGCTGTTAGTGTTCTTGATGTGTAAACAATTGGATGTTCTTTTCCTACAATAATGTGAGTTAACAGTTCCTACTCAGTATTCAGAAGCACTAATTGTTTATTGTCATTTCTGGATTGTTGCAGTAGTAGACAAGGAGTTGATTAGACGTGAATACATTTTTAAATTTTCTTGAATGCTTTACCATGTTTACTACTCCACTTCCATTTCTGTCTTTTCCTTAACAACTGATCTAATGCGGTCATGACATTGATTTTATTTTTAGGAAACTCTTAAAAAAGTTAAGTAGGCCTAAAACTGCCTGAAATATTTTTTTTTGGTTTACAGCATTTTTATTAGCTTTAATTTTTTCTAGGTTTGGACATTTTCCAATATGATTACTACATCTTCGAGAAACTTAATTTCAGTGATAGATCAGATGCATTTCAAAACATTTATTCTCACGCCGATTATTTCTAATTTAGCATAAATTTTTAATACACAAAGTTATAACTTACTCTCTGCTTCTTCAGTAATTATTATGTAATCAAAGTAAGAAGTAAAAGCTTTCACACTATAAAACAACCATTTTTTCCTAAAACATGTTTGGGACTATTGTTATCCCATAGAGAGATTGTTTCATTTAAATTATAAATGTGTAATTGAGCCACTTTGGATATTATCGATATTTGCTAAAATGTGGACTTAAATCAATTTTAGTGAAGTATGTCATATTCTTTAGTAATGTTCAATAATATATTTGTTTAGTGTTATGTGATAATCTCTCCATAGATTAGATAAAGAAACTCATCTGGATTTATTATTGTAATGATTGGAATAGACTGTAATGATTCTTCCACTATGTATAAGAATGTCTCTTTTAACTACATCTTGAATTGTTTCCTTCACTTTGACTTTGGGGTGAATGGAACCTTACAGGATCTACACACAATTCGTTGTGCATCTTTCACTAATTCAATGTTGATCAGTTATTTGCTTAACATTTCTGGACTTGTCTTAAATAACTGTGGATTTTTATCTCACACACTTGACTCCAACTGTGCACTTTTTCAATTACATTAATACAGATTCCCAAAGATCTAAATCAACTTTTATCCAATATAGATCTGAGGTCTCTTTTCACTATGTTGAAAAATAAAAATTTTATTTTGAGGTTAACCTTAATAGGTACTATTACTATACCAAATATTTGACTTGCTGCTGTTTACATCAGTCATTACCACATCTGTTTTCCTTAGTGTTAAATTATTTTTACATTTTCTGATATTATTTTTCCAATTATTTTGCGATATTAATGACAATCTTGCATCTCTATTTTCATAGTAATATTTTGCTAACAGAAATGCCCAGCAAAACTCATCCATGTCATTTATATTTTTAATAGTTTTCCTTTTGAAATCCCCTCTTCATGATTTACCATCTATATGTTGCTTAGTTTTATTATGTGACAAGTGTCATACTATTTCACATACATAATATTTTTTGTTTTTGAATTTGCAGCTTTTCTTTAAATGACCTTTCTCTCCACAGCAATAGTACATCAAGATGCCACTAGTACTCATGCAGTGTGCCTGTTGGTTTCCATTTTATTTACAAATGATGAGGTTTTCATCACATCAGTGCTTTAGAAAATTTGCAGTATTTTTCAGCATTGTGTGCTACACATTTTTCAATTGTGTGTTTATATTTTTAAGTTTGGTTCACTCAGTAGAACTGGCTTAAGTTTATTATCTGGCATAACTTATAGTAGTTGAGTAAGGAGTATGTCATCCAATGTGGAGTTAAGACTGCACTCTTTAGTAATGTTCTTAATTCCATTTCTGATCTGAGGCATACCACCAAATTTGATATAGTTGTTTGAAATATGTAGCCAAGTTCCCTTTTATTTTATGATACAGTATTTCTTCAGGAAGTTTTGAATCACAGAGTCAGTTTGCCAATTGCAGAACTTTTTTTTTAGACAACCACATTAGCATTGCTATTTTTGTTTATTGTCCATAAACATGTATGTTTCTACATGTCCCACATAAATTTTTCAACCCATTGCATCATTCATATTGAATTTTCTTAAAGGACTATGTTGCAGTGTCATTAATATTATCGAAACACAAATTTCACAAATTGTAGATGAACTTATCTGCTATACTTAGACAACTTCTTTTTACATTACTACAATTTTCTTCCTTGCACAGATTCTTGAACTGTTGACTGCAACAATCTGCTATATTCCTGGTTGTATTATTTACAATACTAATGGTAAACTATTAATAACTAACTATAACAAACACTAGATATAATCAAAACAAAATATTTATTTATTTAAGATAAATAATGTAAGAATAGTTTACAATCCAGTTTGAAACAATTTTTACGTATCCACAACATCAAACTAAATCCATGAAAAATATAAATTGAGATAATAGGTTAGATATGTTTTATCAAATTTTATTTGGAAACAGACTTATCGACATGTATACACTAAAAGTTTGTCTTAATAATTACTAACTTGAGATAATGTTAAAATGAAACAAAGTCTTTTTCAATGGAAATTTCGCACACACACACACATATATATATATATATACTAATAATATGTCATTCATCTATGTGTAAACATCATAATGTAAGACAATAACATAGTAGACATGGTGATGACCTGATGTCAAGTCAATACCTAAGCAACCAAGTGTTAGAAAATGGGAGTAGAATTTTACTATGAAATTTTACTCCATAATTTTATTATGTTATTTCAATAACAACCATTAATTCATACAACAATAGGCACATATAGTGATGGAAAAGGAAATTAAAAATGTGAGTTTGCTGAACAACAGAAATTAGGCACAGTATAAAAACAAACCCAGTTTCTTTCCACCATATTTTGTATTTTATCAGAGTATATAATAACTACAAGCACTAAATATTTTAAGATTGAACATAAAAAGGAAGAATAAAATGGATGATGTGTTCGAAAATACCATATCAATTGTATACAATTTTATAGTGCTAAAAGTTGAAGAAATCATAATCAACATTTAAGATGATGAAAGTTGATGAACTTTAGCAGCATAACAAAAGGACTAAAATAATTTTACATTGATAATCAAAGATAAAATAATGCATTATCAATCGAACAAGAAGGAAAGGAAATATTATATCTTCAGCATATATATATTAAATGATGGAGAAAAATCTTTTTCATAAATTTACTAAACACCAAAAAATAAGCTGAAGAGAATTTAAATCTTATATGAAGTATTAAATAATGTGTTCTGACTAGATAAATGTTTATAGGGCCAGGGTGCTGCCAAAATTGCCATAAAGCATGATGATTTAATTCACTTGTATATCTAATGTCTATAAAAATGCAAAATGACTCATCTTAAGTGTCTAAGTGGATCCAGGAAAAGAGCAACAAACAAAATATTAAAAAGACAATGGTTTCAAGTGCATTACCAGAAGATTCGAGTGAATGAGGGAGCATTTGTCAGAGTAGACTGGTGAGGAGATAAATAGATTGTATCCATGAGAAATACTAATAATAAAATTACAGACTTTAATCAGGAGGATTTGAACAAAATCAGAGTTACTATGTGTTATTTTGTTTTGCTAAGTGCATTTGTAAAATTCTATTTTTATTTCGCTCCCACACTTGGAACTTTTAGTGTGTCTGCAGTAGAAAGAGTCCATTACAATAGGGGGAGGTTTATTCAGCTAGAGAAAACATTTTTTTGTAAATAAAGTTTAGGTTAATAATCTCCATAGTGACTTAACATCTGATCATCATCATCATATAATATGAAATAAGATAAGAATTTTTGATACTCTTCCATATTAATTACATGCACTAGTACAGGACAGAGTTTGTGTTATTTGTTTATGTTTAACAAATAATCATTATATTTAGTTTATTTGGTATGAATGACTAATATTCTAATATGAATGACCTTTTCTATCAACTTTAGGAAACTTGTATGTAGATAGGGGTCCCAAAGAAGATGGGACCTCTACAGCTGAAACTGGATACTTGGGCTATGTACATACATTGATATAATATTGTAATATAGTTTGCTAGCTTCATGATCATTGTGATAACAAATTAATTTTTTTTTGTTTTGGCTAATTTTATTTGCTTTGTAAATAGAGTCTCTATTGATGTATATCTACCATGGATATGTGCTGGAGTAACAGATAATTTTAATCATTGATATGGTAGAAATGCATATTGGACACATATGATTATATTTTTTACAATGTTAATAGAATTTGGATTTTTTATATGTTATAAATAAAAATTGTTATTGCATTTTAAATAAAATCGGTCTCTAGTTTATTAAATCTCTCATATACTCACATATCAACTTAATTGATTATATATATATATATATATATATGTGTGCCAGATGGTTCTGCCGAATGAAGTATACTTACACATATATATGTTTTGCTAGTTTCATACTTCTTCATAATACATTTATAATCTTATAAATGTTACGTGAACGAACCGGCATGTTCGAGCAAAATGGGAGATATTATTGATAGCTTTAACTATCAACAATGGCCCACCTCAGCTGCTAAATTCAAACCCCTACTATCCAAACACTTTATTTGTTTTGGAGTAAACTCCGGGTGCCAGCTATCTATTCAGAAGAATAAACAACATATTTGGTCAGTAGGCTCATAATTCAGCACTCAAAACATCCCATAAACTAGCCCAGTCTAATTTTAATCAGTAATAAAATATAGAAAAAAAATTGATAAAAAGAGATTGATAAAAAGAATTGACCGACAAATAAAGTTTTAGTTTAAAGACAATTTATTTTAACTTGCATTAACTATACTAAATTTAAATATCTTTATAATTTTTAACTAACATAATATTGGTAATTTTGTCATGCACATTTTAAATTAACACAATATAATATATCTTATGAAAAAGCAAAATAATATTTGACATTTTAAATTATCTAACATTCACAAACACGCACATCAATAGTTCATTTTATTTATGCTTATAAAGTTCAAATTACTTGTCTCTGTAGGATTTATGAATTACAGCGGTGGCTACTACATATAAATGAGAATAATAAAATGTTTTACCTAGGATTTTTGGAATGTGGATATTGCTTGTTGTTAGCTGCTTCTGACGGAGTATATCTAATAGAGGATATGTAACCAGTTAGATTTGACGTTTCTTGAGGAGATTTGATGCTAATCCGTTGGATTTATTCTTGGAGACAGTGGAATATTGATGGAGGATTTCTGAGCTGTTAAGTAGACATTATTTCATGGGTAGGTCTTGCTGATCTTGTTGGACTAAGGGCTGAAAGAAGAGCGTATATTTCCATAAGATGTTCAGCACTGCATTTCTGTTTCTGGATACATAATTTAAACAAGACTGACACTGAAAACTAGGCTGAAACTGAACTCTGATAAAAATCTGGCTATTTATATATGCAAATTGTTTTCATTTTAATATCCTCCGGCAATAGGTGTTGTCGAAATTCCTTTAGTAATTAATCCTATGACATGTTTTTGAAGATTGTTTAATTAGTAGTAGCCATTTCAAAACGTGTTGTTTTTATATCCTTAATTAGTAGCCCACCGCTGTGTTTTTAAATACATTTCATTTCAATATTTATTTTCATGTGTTTTTCAATATCATTTTAACATGCATTTATTATATATCTTTTTAACAAGCTTGGATATCTTTTTATTTACCATTGCACATATATACACATTTAATCTAATAAACTGGAATGAAAAGAGATTTATATTTTAACTTAATTTATAATAACACTCTTTAACTTTTATGAACTCTTAGTTTTTTCTATAGGAAAACTCCCTCTCCCCCTTTTAATTAAGTAATTGTAAGTTTTCTTTCAAGAACTCTCTGATTTTTAAATCTTACTTTTATGAAAACAAACTGCATTTACATTTAATAAAGAAACTTTAGGTTTTTATAAATTTTTTTATATTTTTAGATAAATTAGTATGTGCCAATTTCAATATTGGTACAATATATATATATATATATATATATATTATATGTTAACACAGCAATAAGATTGGATGTATCTTAAATTAATGAAAACCTATATAGAGGTGCACTAGTTGCTACACAAAGTAAATTCACCCCTGAAGAGAGCTAAATGCAACATTCTCTCTGAGTTTGAATACTGAGGCATAATGGAATCTGAAAGAGAAGTGAGGTATGGATGAACTAACCTAAATTGTATTCTGAATTTAATGTGTGAATTTAGAACTATCCCATTGGAGGTAGATGCAATCATTGGTTAAGTACTTCACCATGTCAGCCACAGCATCTTATCCAAAGACCGTAAGTCTAACTGCAGTCAGATGCATTACTGCTCTTCTAGTGGAAAACTTGGACTGTTAAAATAAATATATACAGATAGATGAAAAATAATACAAAATATGATAAAATCTCTATTGTGTAAATTTATCTTTCTAGGTATGGCTTTAAACCTCATTTGCACAGATAGGTAACATTGTTCATACTTAAGTATGTTTAGCTTTTTTGCATTTATTAAACACCCACACAATGCATGATTCTCCACTCACAATACCATATGCATGACAATTAACACTACATGCTCTCATTACAGCTAGATCTCTGAAGTTTTTATATTAGTCCAGATTCTGCATAAATATAAATATATTAGCATACATTAGTTTTACTAAAATTCAGATGCATGCATAACAATGTAATTTTTCTAGAGTAAATTCAATTAGGGGAAATTTATTTATTTACTGTCTGACTGTAATTACACAGAATATAGAACATTATCTACAAATGCAAATATATACATATATGTGCACACACCATGCTATAAGTAGTACAGACAGTTCATAACTTTGAATCATTTCATTGTTTATGAAGAAACAGTTATTTTATTATTAAGAAAAATTGAGAAAGTCATACCTTTTTTATAATTAAGTCATTGAAAATACAACCATGACTTTTAATCGAAGACTTATTCAAATTTATGTCAGAGTTTTTAAAATTCCATAGCAGTTTTAAATATTAAACAATCATAGAAAACTATATTTGGTATAAAGACATATTTTAAAACTAATATTTTAATGCTGGATTATATTAATCTATAATTTATTCATCCAATTTTCTCATATAATTGTCTTTTACAGTCTGAATCTTAATTTTAACATAATCTATAAAATTTCATTATTTTAAACATGGGATGGATCAGCTTTTTTCATGCAGCTTTTTAAATCCTAATTAGAACATTCTGTTGTCAGAATTCATATGTTGAACAGACAATCAATCAACGATGTTTTCAAGTTTATAAAGTTAATGCCATTTTTTCCAAATGGTCTTTTAGCAATATTAATACAAAAATACTTATCCAACAAGGAACAAAAGATTTCTTTTCCTGAACTTTTTAATTTGATATTTTAACATAATTACTAGATCAAACATTATTGTAGAAAATAATTTATGCATATCATTAGCCTTTCAGAAATACACCTAAAGATTTAAGATACCAAGTTAGATTTGCAATGGATCTAATAAAATGCAATTTATTGTCAATATGAGCATTCCCTCATCAGATTTTCAATGAAATGGAGGGCTGAAGAGTTGTGGGAGGGAGTGGTTTGAAGCTTGTCCATTAAAGTATAAAGATTGGCTATCTTAATATAAGCTGAGCTTTGATTGTATATATGTGTGGAGATGATAATTTGGATCAACTGATGAATGCTGGTTTAGCACAAAATATGAATATTGGTGATTATTTATTTTTTTGACATGTATGTAATCAAGGGTATCAGTGGTACGAGATAGCATGGATGGTTAAGGGTCATGTAAAAGTCTGTGTTCAACCCCCCTATTTATTGTATATATAAGTGCAGGTATGAAAAAGCCTACACTGTAAAAAAAAAATCATATTTCAAAAAATATTTTCATAATTTTTTTTTATTAGTGAGACAGGTTTTCAATATTAATTTAAAAATTTGTCAGCTTCTTAACAAGGATTTGTTTTGTTTTCATTTAAAGAGTAATCATAAAGCAAAGTTCATATATTCTATGTTTATTTAGGTAAAAAAATTAAATATCTTTATTACTACCGTTATGTTCTACTAAGATACTAAAAACAATATTTATTTTACAACTAATTTTATTGCTTAAGTAAACATTGCTAGCATAACATTACTTGATTTTTTCATTTAATGCAATAAAGAATATTTCTTTTTTTCATCCATCTATTATACTATTGATTTAAAAGGATGTTGCCTATTTGTTGATTGTTATTGATATTGGAATTGTTTAAGTGTTGCCTGGTTTTTAATGATTAGTAAATATATATAATACTAGTAATTATACTCAAGGCTAAATGGGTTTGTAAGTAATCATTGAAATCAATCAACCGTTAGGCAATCCCAATATCAATAACATTCAACAATCTCAAACTGTTGCCAAGGCAATAGTTTGAGATTGATGACTGTTATTGATATTGGGTTTGTCTAAGTGTTGACTAGTTTTAATGATTATATATATATATGCACAAATATATTTTATGTGTATGTGTGCTCTCAACATAAACATAGTTAAGTCAAAACCAGCTTATTGTAATTTATTTAACAAATGATCTAAACTAAAATATAATTTAATAATTTGTGTAATCAGTAATAAATCATTCGAAGTTGTTTTTAAATAATTAATATTTTAATAGTTTCAATTTTATCATCAGAAATTGGTTAAACTCACGGTTATTCTCAAGTTTTCTATTTATGTGATCTGAATAATAATTAAAAAAATGTAAATTTTATTCTAGTTTGATTGTAGTATATTAGATTGGGACTTAATATTTTAATCTTCTTTCAGAGTGATTTGAAAATTATTATTATTTCTATGCTTGGAGATTAGAACAATTTTACATATCATCTTACAGTAAGAAAATCTCTGACACCAATATTTGAAGATTCAGGGCAGTCAATGAAATCATAAAGAATGATTTATTTAAGTTAAAAATTTTATTCGAGATTATTTTTTCTTCCTTAGTAATTAATAGTAATTGTATTGATTACCTACTACATAAAAACAAAAAGAATTTAAAAAACATGAATGCTTTTACTTTTAAATTGATTGATAAAATAACACAACTAAGACAAATAAATATAGAATAAAACAAAATTGTAAATACATTTAGTAAAAATCTAATGTCAATAATGGTAAATTAAATATTATCTCTTTTTTTTTAATTGCTACATTTAAATAATCTATGAAATTATCAGAATAATTTTTATATTGTACATTATTATTTATTTATATACATCTACCAATGGAATGACAATTTATATGCTTCATTATTATTATTTACTCATATGTGCTAACATTAATAGAACATTTAAACAAGGAAATACACTGAAAGAATATTATCAGTCAAAATTGCAGCATTTATCTATAAATATTTACAGACCCTTATGGTATTTCATGAGCACTAAAACTATGTACATTTAAAAAAAAAATCAAAGACATCCATTAAAAAAATATTTTCATCAAAATGGTTATTACATTAAAGGGTATTCTTTATACTAATAATTTTTTTATTATTAGTCATTCATTAAACTAGAAACAATTCACGTAATGAGCAATGTTTTTATAGTGTAATTTTGACTACACTACTTTCATGCAAAGTAAAGACTGGTTTCTATTCCTTTTGTTACATTGTAGAGGAGTGTAATCATAAAGATATGATCAAAGACATGTCAAAAGGATGCATGATCCCCATGATGCTCATTTCATGCTGAACCAGGAGACAACAGTTGGCCAGATCATAATCTCTTACTACAGTTTAATTTTTAAGTGTCAAACTTACTGCCCTCTCAACTTTGACCCAAACCACTTGATGTAATTGTCCATCTATATATACTGAACAATGATAAAGATATGTATAAGAAATTGTGGTTTGGACCAAATGATGAGCGAATAGTTCAATATATAATGTGCATCTTGGGTATCTTTTTCACATGCCTTTGCTCATATACTTATGATTACATTCCTACACAAAGTGTTAACTGTGGATAAAAAACAGCCTCTAACTTGTGTGAGAGTATAATAAGAAACATTTTCCATTATCCATTGGATTTGTTTATTAAGAATATTGCTTATTTTATTTATATTCAAAATAGAAGATATAAACTTCAGCATTATGCACTATTTTCTGTTTAGAAGTGAATCAAAATAAGATATATGCTAATAATATATATTTTTATAAGTCATACAGATTTTTAATCAAAGTCAAATTCATTTCACTTATACATGTTATTAACTATTATCTAGGTAAACACTAGAATCCAATTTTGTAATTAGGATTAACATTAAAGATCGTATTAAAACTAATAATTTAATTAAGTAGAAAGACTCAAAATAAGTAGTGACAGTTTAATTGATTTTACTTTTTTAAAACATATTATTAATTTAAAATAAATTAAATAAACAAAGGGATTTAAAATAATAATATTATAATTATATATATATATATGCATATATATTATAATTATATTTATTATACATACTTTTTATGTTAGATGTAATTATACGAGTTTGAACCCAGTTTTTAAGCTATTTTTTATAATCCACTCCCGCGTACATAACCGACACACACGGCCTCATACATGTGAAAAAAATAAACGAGGGATCAGAATGTCTTATGGAAACATGGATATGACAAACATGCCATCATAAGATTTTCAATGATATGGATGGCTGAAGAGTTAGAGGGTGAAGAAGATTAAAGCCAGTCCATTAAAGTTTGAACATTTTCCATCTTAATATTAACCAAGCAGTGATTATATATATGTGTGTGGTAGATGATGATTTGGACCAAATGATGAGTGCAGGTTAGCATAAAATACATATATTGCAGATCATTTATATTTTTCGCATGTATGTGGTCATGTGTATTGGTTGTATAAGATGGAGTGAATAACAAAAGGGAGATTGAGGGTCAGGGTTGAAACCTCTATAAATATAATTATATATGTGTATATATGCATTGCTGGCCTGACCAGTGACAATACTAATGTGGGAATCAAACTTGGGACTTTACTATCATGAATACTGAATTTAAGGCAACCATATAACCAACTAGATTATTCTGTCAATGGCAACAGTCAGCAATCTATCTATCTATCTATCTATCTATCTACCCCCCCCCCCCCCCCCCCCCCCCCCCCCCCCCCCCCCCCCCCCCCCCCCCCCCCCCCCCCCCCCCCCCCCCCCCCCCCCCCCCCCCCCCCCCCCCCCCCCCCCCCCCCCCCCCCCCCCCCCCCCCCCCCCCCCCCCCCCCCCCCTCCCTACCTACCTACCTACCTACCTACCTACCTACCTACCTACCTACCTACCTACCTACCTACCTACCTACCTACCTACCTACCTACCTACCTACCTACCTACCTACCTACCTACCTACCTACCTACCTACCTACCTACCTACCTACCTACCTACCTACCTACCTACCTACCTACCTACCTACCTACCTACCACACACCCTCTCCTATCTTCTCACACACCCTATCTATCTATCTATCTATCTATCTATCTATCTATCTATCTATCTATCTATCTATCTATCTATCTATCTATCTATCTATCTATCTATCTATTATGAATTACTTTTTTGAAAAAAATACTAAAGGGAAACATCCAAATGAACGCACAACAAACTGAATTACATGTTGATTAAGAGAAAATATTTATTTCATAATGTTCTTAATAAATTCAACACAGGAAGTGATCATCGATTAGTGAAATGTAAGATACATATTAATGCAAACCTCATAATATTCAAAAACATTACAAGGAATTTAAATTAGAACTTGCAAATCGTTTTCAAATATTAACAGATTTTGAATATGATTCAGATTTGAACAAAATTAATAGGACAATAACTGATACATTTTTAAAAACTGCAACAAAAGTAGCTGGTATTAAATTTTTACTAAAGCAAGACAATTTTTGAAAAAAAAAATGAATATGAAAATATATATAAATAATGCATTAAGAACAAATGAATATCTAGAACTTTGAAATTGATGGAAAAACAAGTTGATAATAATATAAGAAAGTATAATTGTGAATTGGTGAGGATATAAGGTTGCAAAACAACATCTTTGTATTGGTAGGAAACTTATTTTTGCAATAAGAAAAAGAAATGGAATTATTACAAAGAGAGATGACATCATAAAATATGTAGAAGAGTTTTATCAAAAATTATATAGCAATAAAAAATAGAACATCCCTTCTATAACTACTATATCTTCTGAATTGTCCAGGATATAACAAGTGAGAAATGCAATTAAATCTTTGAAGAAGAGAAAAACTCCAGATAATGATGGAAAATATAATCAATATCTTAAAAACAAGCAAGTGAAAAAATATACTTTTTTTTGGCAAAGTTATATACCCAATGTTTAAAGGATGATGATGTACCAGATGATTGAAAGAATGCATTATTAATATTAATATTTAAAAAATATCATAAAAATTAAAAATTACAGATCTATCAGTCTTATCAATTCTATACAAAATTTTTGCCAAGATAATTATGACTCATCTGCAGTGAACTTTGAATTTTAATAAACCAAAATAACAAGCTGAATTTAAAAGTGGTTTTAATACAATAAATCATATCCATGTATTAAAAGAAGTTATAGAAAGGATCAATGAATGACATTTGATTCTATAAGCACTGCTTCAGTGATTAAAGCATTGGATCAAGATATAAATCCAGGAAATTGTTATATTCTGAAAAATATTTATAAAAATGCATCAATGACAATTAGATTACATAATGATATTAGGAAGATTATAGGATAAGATGACTCCATATCTGCAAAACATTTTACAGCAATTTTGCAAGAAGTTTTTTGTGGATTAAAATGGGAAACTAAGGAAGTAAAAGTAAATGGAGATTTTATAAAACCATCTAGATTTTTTGGATGATATAATTGTTTGTGTGAAAATAATGCTTTAGAGCTTCAGGAAATGTTGTAAGAGTTATCAGATTAAAAAGACTAATGTAATGTTCAATAGATTTAAAAAAAAAAAAAATTAATAATGATGAATTAGATGTTAACAACTACAAATATTTTGGTCAGATTATTGCTATAGATAAAAATATAATGGACAAAATTAATTATAGAATTAAACTTGATTGGATTGCTTTTGGCAGAAATAAACTTAATTTTAAAAGGAAATATGCCTATATGTTTGAAAAACATTTAACAGAGGAGCAATACAGAGGCTTCAGACATCTTAATAATGATTATAGATGCATATTAGGAGTAACAAGAAGAGGTCTAAAATAAAATATATGGGAGAAAGAACATGGTGGTATTATTAACATCATTGAAACAATCAAGAGACTAAACTGGAGTTGAAATGAACACATTTCTAAAAGTGATGATAATAAATTGACAGTTGAAATCTTAAACTGAATTCCAAAAGATTGTAAAGGTCCTAGAAAGAGACCACATGTGAGATGGATGAATGAAATAAGGAAGTCTGCTGGTCTGATGTGGAGAAAACAAGCTAGGGGATTAGAGATGATGGATTGAACTTAGATAGATCTTCATCTTGCAGAAAAGCGATAATGATTGTAAAAGATAATGATGATCATATACATATGTCACTACACATGTAAAAAGACAAATATTAAATAAGCATAAATATAAATATTTGAAACAGTTGCTATAATAATTAAAATCTTATTTTGATGTTTATTTCATTATAAACGATTAAGTTAATCATGTTTAAATGAAACTGTGTTGTTTATATTTTGTACAATTAAAAAAAGTAATGAAACTATTACAGTGAAAGATTTAATGAGACTGAATGGAAATTAATACAATAGATTTTATGTAATTTTATATGCCTGAAATAAGTATATGTTAATTGTCGCTGATAATTATAGATAAATATTTGGTTTTCTAAATTTATACTAGAAATGGTGGTCAGGATAAAATAAATCACTGGGTAAACTTTATTTAAATATATTGAAAAAAGGAATATGAACTATGATTTTAAGGTATAGTAAATAACAGACCATTAATAATGTTCTAACATTTAAATATATAATTATTTGAAAGAAATTTATTAATCTGAAAGGGGATGAAAACTTTTCATCTTAAAAATCCGAATATCTAATGCACAGACACTACTTTCACAATTTACCATAAAGCAATTAGATTACAATTCATGGATAGTTTTGGAATAGAAGAAATTATTATTAAAATGATTAGAGTATTTGAGTTGGATGCATGACCACTATTATTTAAAAGATTTAATGTTAAATGATATTTTTTTTGATACTTGTAATATACAACAATTACATTATATTCATATAAATTGTCATCATCTCGATCACATTATTTATTACTGTTTCAGTAGATTACTTTTTTCTTCATATCTCTATGCCACCTACTGTAAGTTTTAATAACTAATTAATGCCACACAACAATGTTTAATAAACCTCTATTCAATGCTATCTTATCAAATACCCAAAAATTATTTCAAGATTATGGCTTTCATCAGTGAGGAGCTTTGGATTATGAAACAATCAACGTAGACTTTTAGGATCTAATGCATCCTCCTTCCAGCAACCATCATTCACCTCTCTTTTTAACAATCAAGATATCAAACCAAATTGAAAAACAAACAAATGTTTTCAATATAAGCCAACTTGCTTCTATAGTTATCTAAATATGAAAACAGTTCAGTATCTAATGCAGAGACTCCAGATCACTCAAAAAAATATGGAGAGATGCATGTTGGGAGTAACAAGAAGAGATCGAACATGCAATGTATAGTTAAAGGAACAAACAGGTGTTACTGACCTCATTGAAAAAATTAAAAGATTGAAGTGGAGTTGGGCTGGACATATTGTTAGAAGAGATAATAATAGATGGACAATTAAAATTTTAAACTGGATTCCAAGAGATTGTAAAAGACCCAGTTGGAGAAATCTGGAAAATGGAAATCCCAGTTAGTATAATGTTAACAATGGAAGTGAAAAGTTTCGAAATAAAATGCTTGTGCAGTTAACATCAGAAGCGGAGTCCACCATGCTTGCGCAGTCACCATTGAACGTAACTGGTGTAAAAGTTTCAGTAGCAGTTAAATCGTATATTTCTGAGTGAAATAATGTGAGAGATAGGACTTTTTCACAAAGACAAAGACATATCACTAAACTACAAGAATTGGAGTCACGTAACCAAAAATTAGCTGCCATGCTTGAGAGAAAGACGCAATCGGAGTTACAACTCAACTTGCAATTTAAAGAACTATCAAAAGAAGTGCACAAATTAAAACTGGATGTTCATGAATTAAATAAATTAAAAGAAGAACTTGTTACAGTCTTGTTAACAGAAGTGAATACGTAAAGCTATTGAGAGCTATTTGCGGCACAACAGTTTTAAGAGTTGTTCAGCCAAGTTCAATCGGATTGTAAGGGTTTTTCTACCCCTCTGTAAAAGCTTAGGAGTGAAGACATTACAAGATTGGTGCAGTCTAAGTTTCGAACCTAGTAAAACTTGAAGGAATAAAAGCCAGACGAGAAAGTCAATCGATACATTTGGAAACAAGTAAAATGTCATTAGGACAAAGCAGTATTCCTGAATTTAGCATTAAAAATGCAGAGGAATGGCCTCTATATATAATTCAATTGGAAAATTTTTTCAAGTTAAATGGGATAAAAAATAATGAAAAAAAAGTGGCCACACTTTTATGTTTAGGAGGACGCAAAGTCATAGAAATTATTAATAAATTATGGGACGGACTGATAACTGATGGAGTATAGTTTGAAGATATAGTTAAAAAATTAACGGACTATTTTAGCTCAAAGCCATCTAGACATGTAGCTAGATTAACTCTGAGAAATAGAAAGCAAGCCAGGGAGGAAAAAATTAAAGACTATGATATAACATTAAAACAGCTGGCAAAAAACTGTGATTATGGCGAATTTTTAGAACAAGCATTGCTGGATCAATTATTGTGGGGAATGTACGACGAAAGATTGTGACAGATGTTGTTAATGGAAAGCGACTTATCATATGAAGTGGTTATTAAAAAAGAAATAGCATATGAAGCAGTAATTGAGCAAGCCATAGCTTTTAGAAAGAACTCAGAAGAGACCAGAAAGATGGCAGTTTACAAAACAGATCAAAGCCAGCAGCCGAAGAATGAAAATATTTATAGAGAGAAAATGTTAACAGTGAAATGTTTCTGCTGTGGTAAAACTGGCCATGTATCTAAAAATTGTAAATGGAGAAAAGAAAACTGTTTTGACTGCGGATTTAAAGGACATTTAACAGCTATATGCAAAAAACCACGACAAAAAAATGTAATCCAAGCACAGATGATACAACGTATACCATTGGGTATGTATAACTAAGGAACAAAGCATGGCCATGAGAGGGTGGGACAGCATGGACCAAATATATTGATTATAGATACTCCAGGAACTGGAAAATCTACTCTAGCTGCAGAGTTAGCTTTGAGATGGATGGATGAAATAAGAAAGTGTGCAGGGTGATGTGGAGAAGAGAAGCTAAAGATCAGAGAAGATGGATTAAACTTGGAGAGACCTTCATCCTGCAGTGGATTGATAATGGTTGATGATGATGATGATATCATGGTATGCACAGTTTTTAATAAGTATAGGCATCTTTATCCTGTAACCAGAATTGGTATACAGTGCATAAATTATTAACTCTATCACATGACTTCAGCTTATTCACTGTTGTTTCAAAAGCATTTTTTTTTCTTCACAACTCTATGCCACTTATTGTAAGCTTTTGTAACTAAAGATACCACAATATAGAGACTGAACTGGTTGTAGATCTATATGATTATAAAATATGTTCTTCAATTTGGATTGATAGCTTGAATGTTAAAAAAATAAATAAATGATAACTTCTAGAAGGAGGACACATTAGATCTTAAAAGTCTAAGTGCACTGTTCCAAAATCCAAAGCTCCTCACTGATGAAAGCCAAAAGTTGAAATTGTCTGGGGTTATTGGATAGGACAATATTGTATAGGGATTTATTAAGTACTAACATCAGGAGGTAGCAAAAAGGTGAAAAGTAACATGTATGCATACGTACTCTGCTAATATTTATTCTATGTGCTAAAAGTATGAGTGAAGCATATGTGTTATCTGGGTTATAGTATCTGGCAACAATTCACACCAATTATTTATACAACATTATTTAAATTTTATAATGTAATTAATAATTTATTTTGCATTTCAAATGTACAATTAATTGATAATCATTTTCGTTTCAAGTATTAGAATATTAAATATGAATCCAAAGACAAAAAAATAGGATTTGGATTTTTTTAAAAATTGTATGCTCAGTTAAGAATTACATTCATTTTTTAAATATTTTCCAAATGCTAAATCATAGATGATTTGGGAGAGAAATGTTTATCCCGTGACAATCAGTATTGTCATTGCTATAGTAATAAATTTCACTTATTGTTGAAATTACTTGTATTATTGTCTTCATAGTTAATTAAAAAAAGTCAAATTTGATTAAATTAAGTGGTCAACTTTTTCTGCTATAATTTTGTGGTTGAACGGATTAAGTTGCTTCTCATTATTTTTACTTGTAAAATGATTTCCAAATGTATTATAATAAATCTATACAAGAGATTTTCACATATTCTTTGGTGTTAGAATCCTAGAAAATTTTAATGATATAGATGGGGGTGAGTGGTTACTTACCTGCCTTAAATTCTCAGTAAGTATCATTTTATATTGATATTGTTCCCTCTATGAATAAACCAGGCAATTATATTGGAAATATAGACATTTATAAGACATTACTATCTCCTACCAATACATAGTTATATAATTATAAAATAGTTTCCAAAAGTGCATATGATAAACATACATCCACAAGAGGAAATAGCATGGGAAAATTATAGACTCATATTTCTAAGAACTAGTAATATATATATATATATATATATATATATATATATATATATATATATATATATATATATATAATATAATAAATTTATAATCTTGAAAAAAGGGATTGTGTGGTTATACCTCCAGAAAATTAGGATAAACCACAATAAACTTTCCTCTCAGAAAGAAGTATTCAGTCTGATAAAGAAATACTTCGTAATAAACAGAGGACTTAGAAATATTTAAGGTTAAAAAAATTCAAATTATCCTGAGGTATATGACCTTCATAATTTAAATATTCATGGAATGAAAACTTGGAAGCATTTGAAATATATCTTGCTAGGCATTATTGTGAAGACTGGAAATGATGGTTAAGTGGTAAAATAGGAATGGTAATTGGTGGAAGATATTTCAAAAGAATTTGGTTAGGAAGTGTTAGTGTTCTAAAGGATTGAAGAGAGACATATGCATTGTAGAAGTTGTGCAAATTTAGAGAATAAAAGCTTTGACCTGGAAATCAAAAAGTTGATGTAGAATTCCTGAGCAATATAGCTGAATTTATAAAAGTTAGAATTCCTAGTCAATATTTGTTATTATTAATTCAAATGTGTAATTCCTGGGCTTTATAATTTTGAGATTTCTAGATGCTTAATTTCTTTTTTTAAAATAGATATGAGATGAAATAAATATATTAGAGATCACATTCCTAGATTTAATACATTATTGATTATTATCAATGATACCAATGTTTGGTAACAAAATGTTACAAAATTACATTAAATGAGATATTTATTTTATATAGTGCGATGTTTATGAATTGTAATAAACTAAAGATCAGCTTTTTCAAGCTAATGCACATGTGCATTACTTTAAAAAAAAACTGATCTTTAGTTTATTAAAATTACATTAAGAAACATATTGGCAATGTAGCAGTAAATTCAATATAATTTATTCTAGAGAACATTCATAGAAAATTTTGTCTATAAGATAGAAAACATTAAGGTGTGATGATTTTATTTTTGATCTTAAATAGTTAAAACGTAGAGAATATGAATATCAATATTACAATTTATTAAAAATATGACTTTACACATCAGAGCACAATATATTTAATTAACCAAATTACTAAAAAATTCTAAATATCTAAAAAAAGGAATATCATATCTGTAAGGTTTGAACAATCAAATAAAATTAAGATTTACAAATCTTATAGAAAGAGCATATTCAAATCTTTATTAAAGATCTCACTGAAACAAAAAAATGAATATGTACATGCAAACGCATGTTCATTATAAAAAAACAAAATAAATTAAGTTTGGTTCCAAAGCAATGACATCAATAATTATATATGATGATATCATAAATCTTACTGGAGCTATGCTACAGGGAAGCAAAGCTATTGTATCCTCAAAAAAATAATCAATTTTTTTTAAGTAGAGAAAGTGTAACCTTATAGGAAAATAGTTATTATATTAGATTTAGATGAAAAAAAAAACAACAACAGTAACCATAGCCAATAATTATAATGTGACTTAGATAATAAATCAACTACCTGCAGTAATTTATAAGGTCAAATTAATGAAGGTCATACTACAATCAACAAAAATGTGACCCAAATGGTTTTGGAATTGAACTGACATATGAATCAAGATCTAAATCAAATAAGGAACTTAATATTCATGCAAAAATAAGGATAAAGATAATATTGTAAAGTCTGAAAAAGATGTTACATTTAATGATGAAATATTCATGAAAAAAATAAGAATAAAGATAATATTGGAGAGTTTGAAAAGATGCTGCATATTAGTATAAAAGTAATAAAGGGTCTGGACACAAAATTGAAGAAGATGCTACATACAACAGAAATGAAAATGTAATTGATGATTCTAAGGATAAAAAATATGGATAAATTTAAAGACGACTTTGAAATAATAAACTAAAAACTATTAAAAAATAAAAAAAGACAAAACAATCATTCAAGTGTTAATAGAAAAATAATAGGGAATATAAATAAAAAATGTAAAAAAAAAAAAGAAACTAAAAGTAAAGTATTGGTAATAATAAAGAAAGTACGAAATGAATTATACAATCTAGTCTTAACAGAGAATATTGTAGAATGCAAAGAAATAAGAATTGCAAAGCATAATATACAAGAAGCTGAGGTGAGACACCTAATAAATTTATAAAAGTAAGATTGAAATTTTGGAAAGATATAAATGAATAAAGACTCTTTGAAGAGATATCAGAGAAAGTTAAAAACAAACATGAATTTTAAAAAGCTTTTGGATTCGGATAAATTAAGAGGAAATGAGATGGTGAGAGATGATGAAAGTGAAAACATTATGAGACAAATTAAAAAAACGAAGTTAAAAGAAAAGGAGAGGCATTATTCCAAATCTAGAAATAGCAACAAATAAAATATCTCAAAATATTTAAAAAGAAAAAAAAAAAGAAAGTTCCAGAGAAAATATAAAAATTATAAATCTAGGAATAAGGCAAACCTAATTAAAAGAAGAAATAAGATATTCTTAAGCCATAAGATCATTTATACAAAAAAAAAAAAAATTGCTTGGCAATTGAGTCTAAAAATTGAAAGGATGGCTAATAAAAATTTGTGACCTGGAATATTTAAATTAATTGTTTTAATTTTAATGTCAATAATAATAAATTAAAATAAATATAGACTAATTAACCAAGGTATAAAAACGTTGTATTTATATATTGGAATACTTCCATCAACAGGTTAGTATATGCACAACGTTTTGAAAGATATTATTCTCCTCTTTTCTTCAGGTGTTGCTGATCTGATCAGTGACAGTACTAGCTTGGGAATCGAATCTGGATCCTTAGATTCTTGAATATTGATTTTTGAGGTAATGCTCTAACCAACTGAGCCATTCTGTCAAAGACGTGTTTTCATGTATTGTGTTTTATACGTTAATGGCTTTTTTAAAAAAAATCTTGGATAAAAGGTCAATCTCAATAACATTTTCCAATAAGAAAAATCTGAAAATTATTATACGAAGAATGATATACAATCATCCAAACCCTATGAATGATTTCAGCTTAAGCGTTTAAAACTTTTATTCATAATTATTTTTCAAAATCTCTTTCTACATATTTGTTAAATTAGCATCACGAGTTAAATATAATAATTAAAAAAAATTAAATCATTATGGAACGCTGAAATATTTATCCCTTTGGATCAGGGTAAAATATTTCATCAAGCAATAAACTTGATCATCGCTATGTAAATGAAAGGAAAAAAAATATAAGTGATATAAAATATAAATGTCTTCCTTGAATACCAATTGCAATACGTACACATACGTATGAATAATGACGAATTAAATATTCTCTCTTCTCTATTTAAATTGTTGCATACCAAATCTCGTTTAAATAATCTATGAAATTATAGACATAAGTTGCTATACAAATAAAACAAAAGTAAGCAGTTGTCCCGGGTTAGCAGGTTCGCTTCCGGGCCGATGCTATCCTCACTTAATAACATTTTTTAATATATAAAAAAATAACAGAGTATTTCGAACAATGCAATTTACTGGAAAAAAATTCTCAGAAAAATTAAAAACAACTGTTTATGTTTACAAGCACATAAAAGTTAATTGCATTGGCACTAAAAAAATATAAACATGTTAAGAAGAACAATAGTTAAAAGCTTATCTTCTTAAAAAAAATATTTTCATCTAAATGATGAAAGGATTTAAGGTACCTATTATATTGTTTGTTATATAATTTGTTTACTTTAAATTTGTATATTTTATTTATACATCAGATTAAAAAAAAAAAATCCATTATAACATTTTTTTTTTGTTTAAAACGGAATCAAAATTTTTGACTTTTTAAGTAATATTACTATTCTTTTTTCTTCTTAATTTTCTGTGCAATAAATTTAATTAACAAATATAATTAATAATTGCTTTTACTTGCATTTTATTCAATGTAACATATTATTTGCATATTTAATTTTCTTTTCTTACAATTTTGTCTTTCCAGTAATCTTTATAAACTGCAAAAATTAAAATACACATGATTACCCCAAAAAACAATATATTATAATTATATTTTAAAATATCCACAATTCTTATTTTAATCAGAAGTATATAAAATATTACATATACTTCCATAATTATATTTGATGTTAAAAATACATTCTTTTGTTTTATTTATTAATATTAATTTATTATTTTTGTCAGTACTTTGGTATTATTTCTGCTAATACATATTACTCTGGTGACATTGTGTCATGTAATATTTATTCAAAATTTCCATTTGTGATGTCATGGCAACTAAGAATCCTGACATGACTAAACCATGCTAATAAATGGACCATTTTCTTTCCATTTTAGAAGATATTAAATAATTCACTCTGTCATAGTGCCTCTCCCCCCACAGTATAATACACCTTTTGCATCATTTGTAACTAATACAGTTTTATATTTAAAAAATATATTTGCTTTATATATTTGTGTTTTTTTTTTGCTAAAATTTTGTGTTTTCTTTTTTTTAAAAATACAACATTAAACTTACAGTAAATGTATCACTTTATTTGTAAGTAATTTTTTGCATTTGTCATTTAGCTGGACCATGCTGCTAGGCAATGCTGCAGAACTCACCAAGATCCATCAAGAACCAATCATACAAGTAATAAATTTCTAGTGAAGAAATCACTAAAATCACTGTAAAATTAAAACGCCTAAGGTAACATGAAAAAATCTCTGAAATTGCTCTAAAATACAAATTACAAACAAAATGCCTAAGGCTAGAAATCTCTGAAATCGCACTAAAATACAAATAGCAAAAACAAAAAATTAAAAAAAAACACTATTTAATGCTATTTTTAAAAGCCTATGAAATAAATCAAAAACTATAATACTAAATATCAAAACAATTAACATATGCTAAATGCTATTTAATGCTTTTTTCCATCATGAATGCTATTTTCAAAGCACACAACCCCAACCCTCTGCATGAACAAATCGATCAAAAATACAAATTACAAAAACATTAAAAAAAATGCTAATTAATGCTATTTTCAAAAGCCTACGAAATAGAACAAAGTGAGAATTAGAAAAATGGTGGGAAAAATGAATAGCACTACATTTTTAAAAACAAAAAAATCCTCTAACTTTCAACCCTATTTCATGGACTATCAACAAATAAAAAACCTAATTAACCTTCTTTTCAAAAATATAAAAAATATATAATACTAAATTTCATCAATATTTAAAAATAAAAGACTTTGAACAGTAGTTTTGTATAGGTTTTGAATTTGTATATATTCCTTTATGATGAAACTAGGGAGAATAAAGCATATTCTGGGCATTATACATTTACAAATATGCCTGTGTGATCATCTCTGGCCATTATCTAACTAAGAGATATAATAATAATTTAAAAACCTTAATAACAGACTAATACCTATTAAGTAATTAATTATAGATAACAATGAGTGCATAGCAATCTGCTGTTGTCTGTTAGAATACATTTCAAAGCAGTAATTTATATCAGCTAAAAAGCAATGAGAACATTACACTGAAGAGTTTCTAATTGTTTTTCCCCAAAATTTATTAAATTAATTATTTTCTGTTTTGAAATTATGGCATATCGTAACATATGAATTTAGAAATGAAATAAAATAATTGGAATAGAAAATAGGCATGGCCACATATTATAGAAAGGTTAAAAGAATAAGTGATTACAGTTAGGCAAGACTGTTACAGTTACCATTTAGAGATTTTATTTTAAGAAGAATTTTAAGTTAATTGAGAATTTAAAATTTAACAAACATTCATTTAAATATTATAATTTTTTAAAATAGATTTATAGAGCTTTGCAGTGAAGAAATATTACCAATTTTCTCCCAGACTGAGTTGTCTGCTATTTGTAATAGGTAGTTGAACTTCTCCATTCTGGAAAAATCAAATTTGGGCATTTCTAGATTTCTCCATTAGTGACAAAATATGGGGTTTATATATTAGATTTTACCCCTCTATTGCATTTGCTTACAAGCTAGGTTTGCAGCAAACTTAGCTTTCTATTGATCACGTTTTCTTTCACTTAAAGTTTGTTTTTAAAATTAAAAATTAACACTTTACCTATACAAAATTTTAAAATTAAAAACTGATAAATAGTTGCATAAACATTTCATTATATATGTATGAAATTCTTAGAAAAATTAAAGATTTGAAAAGAAATATATAATTGCACTGTAACATAATTAAATTTATTACATGTCACAGTTTGTATTTGCTCTAAATACTTTTGCAGAATTTGACTCACTTGTCAGATTGAGAAATACAATATCAGGTCCCCCACAGGTACCTCAATTTGTACATTTTAAAATCAACAAGGCATTTTTTTATTATTACTTATTAAAACGTAAAAAAAAAATAAAAAATAACAGCATTAAAAAAAAGAGTAAAATAATACATTTTTTCATTTTAAATTATAAATCAAATAATTTATATGTATAGAAGGATTTTATCAAAATATCAAAATAAAGATTGATTATGATGAGTTAGAAGAAGTTAACAATTACAAATACCTTGGTCAGATTATTAGTACAGATGGAAACATAATGAATGAAATTGATCATAGAATTAAACTTGATTGGAATGCTTTTAGTAGAAATAGCTTGATACTAAAAAGAAATATGACTATGTGTTTGAAAAGGAAGGTTTTTTAATAAATGTGTTTTACCAGTTTTTACTTATGGATCTGAGACTTGGACATTTAATAGAAGAGCAATACAGAAACTTCAGACCACTCAAAGAAATATGGAGAGATTCATGTTAGGAGTAACAAGAAAGATGGAAAATGCAATATATAAATAAGAGAACAAGTAAGTGTTACTGACCTCATTGAAAAAATTAAAAGACTGGAAGTGTAGTTGGGTTGGACATATTGCTAGAAGAGATGATAATAGATGAACAATTGAAATCTTAAACTGGATTCCAAGAGATTGTAAAAGACCCAGAAAGTGACCACATATGAAATGGATGGACAAAATTAGGGTGTGCAGGGGTGATGTGGAGAAGAGAAGCTAAAGATTAGAGAAGATTGATTAAACTTGGAGAGACCTTTATCCTGCAGTGTATTGATAATGGTTGATGATGATGATTTTAGCCTACATTACAAAAATCATATTAATTTTAGCTAATTTATTAAATATTATTTAGTTTTACATATATACTGCTATCTTCATAAAGCAATGCCTCATAGCATGTGTGGTTGTACATATAAATATTCCTGAATAATATTTAATAAATTAGCTAAAATTAATATCATTGTTGTAAACTAGGCTGAAATTATCACCATCATCAATCATTATCAGTCCTCTGCAGGGTGAAGGTCTCTCCAAGTTGAATCAATGTTTTCTGATCTTTAGCTTCTTTTCTCCACATCACTCCTACACACTTTCTTACTTCATCTATCCATCTCACATGTGGTCTCTTTCTGGGTCTTTTGCAATCTCTTGGAATTCAGTTTAAGATTTCAATTGTCCATCTATTATTATCTCTTCTAGCAATATGTCCAGTCCAACTTCACTTCAATCTTTTAATTAATTCAATGACCTACGTAATACCTTAAGCCCATTTAAATACACAAAAGAGAAATGGTGGAATACAGGTGAACTATCTAGTATTTAAATACATGTATAGTAGATATACATTTAATCTAGATGTAAGTAGAGCATTTTCAATCTCTTTTTATTACTGTTAACATGCATCTCTACATACTTTTTTGAGTGGTCTGAAGTCTCTGTATTGCTCTTCTATTAGGTGTCCAAGTCTCAGATCCATAAGTAAAAACTGGTAAAACAAATTTATTAAAAACCTTTCTTTTCAAACACATAGGTATATTTTCTTTTAGTTATCAAAAGCACTCCAACCAAGTTTAATTCTATGATTAATTTTATCCATTATGTTTCCATCTGTATTAATAATCTGAGCAAGGTATTTGTGATTGATAACTTCTTCTAACTCATCATAATCAATCTTTATTTTCATATCTTGAGAAAATCCTTATATATATATAACCAAAACTGCCTAACATTATATATATATATATATATATATATATATATATATATATATATATATTATTTGATTTATAATTTAAAATGAGAAAATGTATTATTTTACTTTTTTAAAAAATGCTGTTATTTTCTTTTTACCTTTTAGTAACTGATAATCTAAAAAAAATATGTTGTTGATTTTAAAAATGTACAAATTGATTTATCTGCAGGGGACCTGATATTGTATTTCTCAATCTGTCAAGTGACCCGAGTTCTTCAAAATTATTTAGAGCATAATTAGTTAGAGTGTAATAGATTTAATTATCTTACAGTGCAATTATATTTATCTTTTTAAATCTTTAATTTTCCTAAGTATTTCATACATATATAATGAAATGTTTTACACAATTATTTTTAAGTTTCAACATTTTAAAATTTCATGTAGGTTAAATATTAATTTTTAATTTTAAAAATAATAAACTTTAAGTTAAAGAAAACATAATCAATAAAAAGCTAAATTTGCTGCAAACCTAGCTTGTAAGCAAATGCAATAGAGGGGTAAAATTTAATATATAAACCCCATATTTTGTCTCTAAAGGAGAAATCTAGGAAGGCCAACATTTGATTTGCAAGAATGGAGAAGTTACCTACTACAAATGGCAGACAACTCAGCCTGGAAAAAAAAAGGTAATATTTTTTCACTGCAGAGCTCTATAAATCTATGTTAAAAACTTATATTTAAAATGAAGATAGCTATAATGAATGTTCGTTAAATTATAAACTCTCAATTACTTAAAACTCTTGTTAAAATCAAATCTCTAAATGGTAACTGTAATAGTCTTGCCTATAAATGTAACTTTTTAATAATTTTTCCTGTAACTGTAATCACTTATTATTTTAACCTTTCTATAATCTGCAGCCATGTCTATTTTCTAATCTATTTATTTTATTTCATTTCTAAAGTTATATGTTATGATATACCATAATTTCAAAGCAGAGAGTAATTAAGTTAATAAATTTTTGGGAAAGATGATTAGAAGCTTCCTGGTGTAATGTTCTTATTGCATTTTAGCTGATATAAATCGCTGTTTTGAAATCTATTCTAAGAGAAAACAACAGATCACTATGAGCTCATTGTTATCTATATTTAATTACTTAATACATATTAGTCTGGTATTAATGTTTGTGAATTATTATTATATCTCTTAGTTAGATAATGGCCAGAGATGATCCCACAGGCATATTTGTAAATGTATAATGCCTGAAATATGCTTTCTCCTCCCTAGTTTCATTATAAAGGAATATATACAAATTCAAAATCTACCCAAAACTAGTGTTGAAAATCTTTTATTTTTTAAATGTTGATGAAATTTAGTATTAAATATTTTTTATATTTTTGAAAAGTAGGTTAATTAGGTTTTTTGTTTGTTGATACTCCATGAAATAGTGTTGAAAATCAGAAGATTTTTTAAAAAAAAATGTGCAATTCATTTTTCCTGCCATTTTTCTAATTATCACTTTGCTTTATTTTATAGGCTTTTGAAAATAGCATTCATAATTGTTTTTTTTTTTTAAAATGTAGTGCAGTTCATGTGAATACTTTTTTTTGATTTATTTCATAGGTTTTTGAATAAAGCATTAAATAGCATTTTCTTCAATTTCTTGTTTTTGTAATTTGTATTGTTCTTATTTTTGATCGATTTGTTCATGTGGGGGTGGGGAGATGTGTGCTTTGAAAATAGCATTCATGATGGATAAAAGCATCAAATAGTTTTTGATTTATTTTATAGATTTCTTCATGTAGGAGTTGGGGGATGGGGTGTTGTGTGCTTTTGAAAATAGCATTTATGATGGAAAAAAGCATTAAATAGCATTTGGCATATGTTAATTTTGTTGAGATTTCATATTAGAGTTTTTGATTTATTTCATAGGCTCTAAGAAATAGCATTAACTAGCATTTTTTTCGATTTTTTGTTTTTGTAATTTGTAGCTTAGAGCGATTTCAGAGATTTTTTCATGTTGCCTTAGGCATTTTAATTTTACAGTGATTTCTACAATTTCTCTAGAAATTTATCATTTGTATGGTTCTTGATGGGTACTGCAGCATTACTTAGGGGCATGGACCAGCTAACTGACAAGTGCCAATTTTTTATTTCAAAATACAGCATAAAAGTTGTTATATTTGTGGTTTTTTTTGTTCAACTTTATATACATTTACAGCTAAAAGTGGTTATATTTGCATTTTTTTAAAAAAGACAAAGTATAAGGTTAAACTTACAGCTGCCGTTTTTCAATAAAGGTGCAATTTTATGTTACAGTTCACCAAATTTTTTTAAGTTAATAAGATAACAGGAATTTAAACTTTGTTACAACCTATCATTTAGAAAATGTAGGGTTCTTTTTCATATTTCTTCTTTTTCTCTCCAACATTGGAAAGTACACTTTTCTTATGTATTTGAAATTTACTATTCCATGTGGAATATAATGGCAGAAAGTACTGTAGTATTCCAGGAGGAGGGAGAATGGCTTTGATAACACATTGTGTCATACCAAAAAGACATAACTCAAAAGTATTTGTTTTATTTATTATTGTAATTTGTTTTTACCTCTTTCCATAATGAATATGTCTCCATTATTTTTTTTAGATCTGAACATTCATATTACATATGCTTAAAGATATTACTCATGGTGATATATTATTCTAAGTTTGCAATATGTTTACAATAATGCCTCCATAAGATTTGTAGACAAATTTTATCAATTAAATTTGTCTACACCTTCCTTAGTAATTTGTCCACACCTTCCTTAGTAATGTTATTTTAAACATATTGCAAATTTAGAGTAATATGTCTTCAGAGTAATTGTGTAATATGTCATAGCAGTAATAATACTAAAGTACCTTTTTGTTCTATTATTTATTTAATTTATATTTATATATCCTGTATGTGACCAATTTTATGTTTATTATTTTTTAATTTTATATTATTAAATTTTTATTTTTGCCATATACTTATTTGATTTAATTTAAAATTAAAAACATTTAAAAGTTTATAACACTTTGGCAGAGAAGATTCTAGAAGATAGATAATCAAAAAATTATAAATTTATATTAAATTAAAAATAGGTTAAATTAAATAGAAAATAAAAATTAAGAAATATAAAATTAAACATTAATAAATATAAAATTGATCATATAAATATAGGATATAAATATAAAGTAATAATAATTATTTAAATCAGTCAATACTTAAACAATTCCAATATCAATAACAATCAACAATCTCAACATATTGTTAAGGCAACCTCCTATTAACAATAAAAGTAGAATAATTAATATTAAGTAGAACAAAAGAGCATAAATTTAAGATTAAATATAATTATAGATATATGTAATATTTTATATCATCTTCATTAAAATGAGAATTATGCATATTTTTATGATATTGTTTTTCAGTATAATCATATGTACTTAAATAAATTTGTATCTATGATGAAGACTGCTGGACAGTTGAAATTATAAGGAAAGAAGATAAAATTAAATGTAGAAACAAAATACTGTATTGAAGAAAGTGTAAATGAAAGGAGTTATTAAATATAATTGTTGTAAAATTTTCTGAGTCATATAGATTTTTAAATATAACGGATTCATTTCACTTGTACAAATATTTAATTATTCATGTAAATAAAGACATCAATAAATTTTTTCATCTTATTTTCATTAGAATACCCTTTAATGTTTATATTAAAATTAATTGTTTAATTAAATAAAAATGCTCAAAATGGTTAGTGAAAGTTTAGATGTTTTAACTTTTTAAAATACTATTTATTTAAAATAGATTGAGTAAACAAAAAAATTTAAAATAACTTTTATTAATAAAACAAAACATATGTATAAAAGATAAATATTAGATAATAACAATCTTAAATATTTGAAATGGTGCTTTAATGAGTATTGTTTATGAATGATTAAGTTATTATCAACTTATCATTCTTTATGCTCTGATAAAATTATAAAAAATCAATCAAATCCACCTTTTTTTTAAATTTTTCAATGCTTATTTTATTAAATTAAAATTTATCCATCTGACAGCTTCAATTGCCCAGAAGTATACATAAGAGCCACAAAACATATAGAAATACATAAATAAGTGTATTAATGCTTAAGGCTTCCACCTTTAGTTAGGGTCCAATATATTTATATAAACACTAAAGATTGCAACTTGATTACAGAGATTGAAATTATTGATATAAAGAATTTTAAATAAATCTCTATAAACAGGTAAATATAAATAGTCAATAATAACATTACAAATTGCAATTATAATTTTCAAATTGCACCCAAAGTATTATTTAAATAATAAATGTAATAATGCTCAATAGGTCTGTGGTCAAGTTGCAATCTTTAGTGTCTATATAAATATATTTAACCATAAATGAAGATGGGTCTTCATCATTATTGTTAAAAAAGGTTGCCTTAACAATAGTTTATAATTGTTGACTGTTGTTGATATTGGGATTGTCTAAGTGCTGACTGGGTTTTAATGATTGTTTGTAAACCCATTTGCCCTTGAGCATTATTACACTTATTATTTAATATTTAAGTACATGTATATTATATATACTTTTAAACTAGATGTAATTAGAAGGGATCTGAACCCATACTTTCAAACTCCCTTCAGTCATTCACTCCATCTTATACAAACAATACACATGATCACATACATGTGAAAAAGATATTGAAGATCATTTATCTTTTTTGAATGTGTATTATTATGTGTGCTGGTTGTATAAGATGGAGTGGATGACTAAAGAAACCTTGAAACTCTAGGTTCAAATTCCCTCTAATTACTTATTATTTAAGTAATACTTTGGGTGCAATTTGAAATTTATAATTTCAGTTTGTAATGTTATAATTGATTATTTATAGAGTCTGCATTCAGAACAGATTATATTTACCTGTTTAAAGAGGTTTATTTAAAATTCTTTGTATTAATAATGTCAATCTCTGTGATCAAGTTGCAATCTTTAGTGACTATATAAATATATTGGACTGCAAATAAAAGTGGGATTCCATCTTTATTGTTAAAAGGAGGTTGCCTTGACAACTTTATAATTGTTGAAGGTTATTGATATTAGGATTGTCTAAATGTTGACTGGCTTTTAATGATTAAATATATAAATAATTAATCATATAAACAGACAATTAAATCTACTTGTAAATGGCTCATTTTTTACATATATCTTATTAATCTATATATATATATAAATTATTAATCAATGTCTGTATTCCAATTATAATAAAATATATATAATTATTCAAAACAATACAATAATTAATACAGTAACAATATTTTAAACAAACAAATATATACCAATTTAATAGAAGTACTTTCAACTATCTATGTAGTCGTTGTCAACTAGATTCAAATTGTATTAGAAAAAAATGTTACAAATGTAAACAAAAAGTAATACGTCATACATCAATTTTCCCACAATTCATTAATTTTTATATTGGCGGCCTGTCTGTTTATCAACTGTTGCTTTTCACTTTTTATTAACATAGCTTCTTTAATTTTGCGTTTATTATTATTTCTTTCAATACACAAAATCTTAACTTTATTAAAATCAAAATCAAAACCATAATTACATGTTACATTATGATCAAAAAATATTGATGGTGATACATCATCATTTCTAACATTTTCTTGTCTTGATTTTTGCACTCGTTTATATAACAACAAATGCTCCTTTGATCTTTTCTCCAATGTACATCAAGATTCCCCAATATATGCCTTTCCACAAACACATAGCCATTTATATATTGCACAACTTTGATTTAAAATACTACACCTATTTTTTGAATTATTTATTAATCTATTTAAATTAGGAGTAGTATAAAATGCAACTCGACATATATTTTTATATATCTGTTATATAAATTTCACTTGTTCATTACAAATAAATGGTATTGATATCCAAGTATATTTTATCTTATCAATATCTATAGCATCTAAAATATTTCTATTATTATTAAACTTAGCAACAATATTATAAATTAATTTATGATCATATCCAACATTTAACAAATCCATAATAAATACATTTATGTTACTTATTTTATCAGAACTATATTTACATAATTTATTATTCCTAAATAAAAATGATTTTAAACCAGATAATTTATGTGCTATTGGCACATTTGAATACCAAGGAATATATCCTCTTTTTTCAATATCTTTTATTACCATACAATAATCTAATTTATTTTTATTACGGGTAACTTTAATATCTAAATACTGAATTGATATTTTTTCTTCAAAAGATTTACTCCATTTTAAACCTTCTAAACTATTTAATTCATTGAATAATACATTTATAATATCTAAACTTCCACAAACAAAAACGTCATCAACGTACCTGTAATAAATTTTAATACCTTGGCAATATATATTATTATTAAGAATTATATCTTCGTATCTTGATACTATAAAACTACATGTTTGTGAAACTACAGGAAGCCCCATAGGCCATCCGTAATCCATTTTATAACAATTTTCATTAAACATATCATATATATTTTTATCAATAAAATATAATACATCATTTACAAATTTTACTTTTTTAACATCAACTTTTTTTAACATTAAAGCATCTAATATAATTTTTATAGATTTTAATCTATCTATTGAACCGTACATCTCACATATATCAAATGTACAAATACTATCATTATTATTAATATTAATATTTTGAATTTTCTTTACAAAATCAAACGATGAATTAATAGTATATTTTCCAAATCCAAGAACATCTTTTAATAATGTTTCTATAAATCTACAAGTTTCATAGTAAAATGATCCACCAAAGTCAATCATTAATCTTAAAGGTTTATCTTGTTTATGTAGTTTAATATTCGAAAAAATTCTAGGACAAATTGCAGCAGATGGATAAAGACGATAATACGTATGAGCATCTATATATTTATTCTTTTTAGCTTTTTTTAAAATATCATCAATAAACTTTACACGTAAATTTTCAATGTTTATTTTTCCAACCTTTTTAAATTTAAGCTTTTCCATTTGAATTAAAACTTTATCGTAGTAATCAAGTTTTGACATAAGACATAACCTCAACCCCTTATCTTCTTTTAAACAAACAAGATCGTTATCATGAATAAACTTTTTAAATCTAAATATATGCGAATTCCAATTGCAATTAGCTCTGTTTTTAAATTTCTTAATGTTAACTTTTTGTATTAATTCCTTTGATACTTCAGGAGAACATTTAATTACACTAAAAGAATGTTCAACAGCAGCTTTTAACTCTAAATTACTATCCACCCACATACCACCAACGTATTTAGAACTATAATTCAAAATATATTCTTGTTGAAAATCAATATCCATGTTAGATAAATTGACATAGTTACTATTTTTTCTCCTATTTACATTTTTATTATATAGAAACGTAATTTTACGATCAAATTTTTTATAAATTTTTATATAGTAGTTATTAAAATAATATTGACATCGACATTTATAATTAAACCATTCATCAACATCATGAAGATTAATAAAATAATTTAAACACTTTAAATATTTACGCTGATTAAACAAAAAACATTTGCATTGACAAATTATATTCTGTAAAATAATCATTTTAATATCTTGTATTTTAGTATCTTGCAAATTGCATTCCTTATTTATTTTAACGTTGCAACAGTTTGGGAAAATATGACTCATTTTACAATTATATAAAAATTGCAATCTACCTTTTAGACGTATTATTCTCATTGACACTTGCTTCCATCCTTGTAAAATCCAAATTTGATTATCCATATTAAAAATTTAATATTCCAAAGTAAACGTAACTCAATAAATAACCGTATTATATTCCAAAGTAAATGTAACTCAATACATAACCGTATTATATGTAAATTATTAATCAATGTCTGTATTCCAATTATAATAAAATATATATAATTATTCAAAACAATACAATAATTAATACAGTAACAATATTTTAAACAAACAAATATATACCAATTTAATAGAAGTACTTTCAACTATCTATGTAGTCGTTGTCAACTAGATTCAAATTGTATTAGAAAAAAACGTTACAAATGTAAACAAAAAGTAATACGTCATACATCAATTTTCCCACAATTCATTAATTAAATTGGTATATATTTGTTTGTTTAAAATATTGTTACTGTATTAATTATTGTATTGTTTTGAATAATTATATATATATATAAACCTTACAAGCATAAAGCTAAGCTAGTCAATATATAATTAAAATTACCCCAAATCCAAAATTCAACCAGACCAGCAAAAAAAAAAATATTAAAGCACAAACAAAGGTTTCACTGCTACAAGCAAACTTCTTCTCAAGTGTAAAAAACTACATAAACTACACAATATATATATATTGTAACGATTGAAATGAAAGTGAGATCGAATCTAACTGCAATCTGCACTACAGGGGCACCATCTAGGCATTTGAGCCTAGAAAAATTTATAAAGTAGGCAGATACACGCTGATATTATTCCACTTTATTTAAATATTTAGATCGTTAGCCCAAGTCACTAGCTCAGTGGAACAGTAGAGAGATTATAAAATATAACTTTATATCTCAAATATAAAAAAAATAAAAGCCACTGCCAGAAATTAACACATAAAAATATTTATTTACGCACATATAAAATCATTCTAATTTGAGGAATAAGATGAACATTTTAGATGTTTATATTAATCTTTAATTTTACATTTAACTAGATTTCAATAATGAGTTTAATATTTATTTAGTGAGTCGAGTATGAATAGACTATATAGATTGTATTTGAAAAGAAAAACGTTCTATCCCTTATTTCACCTTAGGTCAAAAAGTTCGCAGTCAAACCGGCACCAATCCATCTGATACATTTATGTATTCAATGTAGCATGAAAATACGACAACACAAAATACTATACTGTCAGGAATGTATGTCTGAACAGTAAGTAGAGTTGGAGAAGACATTGTCTCTCCACCAACAGGAATGCTACATCTGTTGGCAAGTAGAATAATAAACATAAAACTCCATAGGAATGGAATGCAGTCCTTTGCCATCTTACAAACCCATCCATAGGCAAACAGAAGGTGTGGCGTATATATGCAATCCTGCCCTTAGCGGATCTCATACTACATCTACTAATTACACAAATATATCCAATCCATTGAGCCAATTCAACTACGAAATGAATAACCTAAGATTACCCTTCCTTAATATAACTTTACAAAACTATATAGCCTTTCACGCACGACTTAAGTTTAACATTTAAATACGTTCGCACAGATGAATTTTATATAATTTGTTTTATAATGTCGAGTATAAATCAGCTGCACAGATTCCATGGTTAAAAACATTTCAAAATAAACACAACTGATCAAAATACAAAATCATCGATAATGTCAATTGCATAGGGAATACACAAAACCCAATAGCATTCATCGTAAAATGCTTGCAGTGACATCGTTGACTTATATATTCAAATCGAATGTGAAAACCACAACATTATCAACTGCTAACGAATCTATGCAATGTCTATACCCAACCTTAAATTCCCTCATTTAAAATTTAAACAATAAATATTAATATATATAAAATAATAAATGGAAATGATTTTTTTATCAAACACAAACATATATAAAATTACACATTATCAATTGATTTTAAACTTAAAAGTCAGATAGAAGTTCATAAGCTTCATCAAAAGTTCTTAATTATTTTTAAATTTAGAGTTCATGTCAATATAGCTTACGGTAGAAGAGTCCAGGTTCCTGTTTTTTAATTCCCGCAACATCTCTATTGGAAAATAATGTTTTGGAGGTGGCATTAGCTGGTTCCATTCTGATATCACAGTCTTTTCATATTTTTTTTTTTTAAATAAGTGAGAGATAACGACAAGTGCGTCTTGTCGTTCGTCTCCCCAAATCAAGTTCAAAAACTCACTGGAACTCAATATTTTTCTTTTTATAGTCCTCCTATGGATTCCGTGAACAAAGATGTCACTGTTCCATTTTTTCGTTATAATCTGGGCCTTTATTTGCTGCTTCTATATTGGACAAGCTAATTCTTTATTCCTTATCTAATTTTGATCTGACTTTTTAATTACACAGCTTTTGGATAATTAATAAACAATCATTTCCATTTACAAAAATATTTTATCTTTAAGTCTTGTACTTTTTTTTTTTTTTATAAAAAAGTACGTTCAAATACTTATTTATTTGTTTTTTTTTTTTTTAAAATATTTTTAAAGTTTTGAATCTGTGTGAATATATACATTTAACAAACATTTTAATTTTAGCATTTAGTTTTTTTTTTTAATAGATTTTATTTTTATTTGCGAACTTTAAGATTTTATTTTAAATTAATGTAGTGACATTTTTATACATCGTTACAATATATATATATATATATATATATATATGTAATGATGTATATAATCTTTAATATATATATATATATATATATATTAAAGATTACCCACAAATTCATTCACTTCTCATCCACCCTTAATATTAAAAGAACTCTTAAATAAGTTAATTGCTTCAGAATAATAAATTTTGCATAATAATAAAGATTCTTTAATTCTTCTTTTGATTTCATTTCTCTCAAAGAAAACAACCTTAGCTTCATCAAAATTAATAGTGTGGCCTCTATCTTTTTTATAGACATACAAAGCAGAACTAAGATATCTATTTTTTAACTCTACTTTTATGAACCTTTATTCTTTCATTTAAACTCAAACTACTCTGACCTATGTAGACCTTTTTACTAAAAGACAGAGGATAAAATATACAAATCCATTTACTTCTGTTTCTAATCACCACTCAATCCTTTTTTTTTTCAAAATATACATTACATATAACCATATAATTCTATAATTAAAACAATGATAAAAATAGGAATGTTGAAAATATGAATGGTATTTATAAAATAGAGTGTTTGAATTGTAAAAAAGATAATAAAGATGTATCATATATTGATACAACAAATAACAAATTAGAGACAAGATTGAAACATCATTTGAGAGATAGGAATTCTAATGTAAATATACATAGTAAGGAAGTTAGACATATAAATTTTAAGATTAAAATGTTGGATGGGGTTAGATTATATAAAGAAAGAATGGTAAAAGAGAGTTTATCTATAAAAAGATATAAACCTGTTTTAAATAGAATTGGATAAGTAATGCATAAAGAATTATTTTTGGAAATAAATATAATTTTGAAGTTTATAAGAAAAAAGAAAGAAATAAGTGTTTTATTGTAGCAATTGAATTTTGGATAAAAGAAAATGTAAAAAGGGAAAGTTTTTTTGGAGAAGAGATGCAAGTAAGAATGGGGTGTATTTTATGTTTAATTTAATTGATTTAATGTATTTTATTTATTTTAATTTTTATGGGGTTTATATATTTTTTGATATCTTTTTGGTTTTATTATGTGGAGTTTGTTATAATGTAATATGTTTTTTCTAGATCCTTGAAAATGACTATAAAATAAAAATAGTTGAAACATTGGAAGAAGTGGATCTCTATATACAACAAATAAAGTTTTTGTAAAGAAAAGAGTAAATGTTTTAATTATAGAATTATAAGGATAAAATATACTACACCAGGAATAGTCCTTCTATCAAAATTTTTCTTTGTATTATTAAAAAAATTATTCAATGTAACACCCCTCTTCCAAGCAATTTTCTTATTTCCAAACAATGTACTATTCCTACATACAATGCTATAAAAAGACAATTTAAATGGCAAAGAAATAAAATCATATTTTTCTCTATCCTTTACACCCTTACAAAGATTACTATTAAATAAAATACTTTTAACACATTTATCAGAGTAACCAACCCTCAAATAATCTTTATATAATTGACATTGCTGAAATAAAGCTTTCCCCACTAGAATTATATAATTTATTACTCCTATGACAATAATTCCTTAAAGCAGCTACTTTATGAGATACAGACTGGTAGCTAGCAGGTTTAATTAGAGATCTTAATTCTCTACTTTTAACAAAATGACTGCATAGTAAACAATTAGTCTCTACATTTCTAATCACCAAATGATCTAAAAATTTTAACTTACCAAAATCTAACCCCCCTCCTTCTAACACATATCTTATAGAAGGATTAAAACAATTAAACTCATTTACAAATTCCTTCTATTTATCATTCTCAACTACAAATAAATAATCATCAACATATCTGACAAATAACTTTACATATAAACAATTCTTTTTAATAATAATTTTCTCCTTCATATAATTAATATAAACTAAACATATTAAAGGAGAAATAATATAACCTATTATCCAGCCTTCCTTAATTTTATAAAAATTACCTTTATAAGTAAAATACATAGAATCTTCTAATAATAAAAGCAAATCTTTAATTACCTTAATTTTATTTTTTGATCAAGAACTTTTCTTAATACAGATATAAGAACATCAATACTGCTTAACCTATTAACAGACTGATACATATTTTCAATATCTAAACTGCCAAATACCCAATTACATTCCATTTTAAAATTATTAATCTTATCAAAAGCCTCAAAAGAAGAAGAAACTGTGTAATGACAAAAATCAACAAATTGTTTTAAAAAATTATTCAAGAATCTAGAAATACATTCTACAACACTACCTGTAAAATCGAAAATAAATCTTAAAGGAAAATCATCTTTATGAGTCTTAATATTCACAAACATCTTAACTGATATGAAATCATTTGGATAACATTTTAAATAATCTACTCTATTAAAAAAATTTTAATTTACCATTTTCTTCATAATATCTATCAATATTCTTTTAAGCACACTACCTTGATCATCTCTTGTAGTAGCATTTATCATAAATAAAAAAAAAGCTTGTTTAGAGCTAATTAGCATGCTCTTAATTTTACATATTTGTAAGTGCAAGCTATATATAAGTCATGTGACATCTGACTTTTTATTATTATTATTATTATTATTATTTTGCTGTTGAGGCTTTGGCTAAATTAAATGGCTAAGCCTACTAATATATGGAGTATCTGAATGAAATTCAGGTCCATATGATTTTTTCAGTTGGAGAGCTGACTTTAAAAATATGAAGATGTCTAAAAGTTTCAGATCTTCTTCTAACAATTAACTTTTAGATAAATGCTTTGCTTGAGTTGGTTTTTTGAATCTAATGTTTCAACTTCTCACTGAAGAGAACCATAGGTCGAAACCGGTCTGGGGATGGGACAATCCAAGATAAAAATGATTTGAATGCCTTCTCTTGTAGTAGCATTTATATATATATATATAAAGTGCTGACTTTTGCATCAGTATTTTAGATCTAGTTTCTAGACTGCCAGTCCTCCACTGACGTGAGCTATAAGCTCAAAAACAGTTGGTCTGGAGGTAGGGATAATGATAGAGATTTTTAAATTCTATCTCTTTTGGCACTTATAAAAACAAAGCTTGTTTAGACCTATTGGTAAGATCCATCGATCATATATATATATATATATATATATGATCGATATATATATATATATATATGATATATATATATATATACATATATATATATATATATTATAATACACATACATATTTTAAATCAGTGGATCCTGTTTAAATAAAAGTTTATTTTTATTTTAGCTATTTAAAAACTAACAGAAGCTTTCCAAAAATCATCTTAAAAAAAGTAACTAACTAAATAGGGTTTAATATAGCAGATTTATTATACTTGTTGTATGCCAGTTACCATAAGTTATATGTTGCAGGAAGACTATAGTTAAATATATATTTAAAAAAAAACTGAATTACACATGGTAGTCAGAATAAAATAAATCTGCTTAGATAAAGTTTATTGATATGTACTTTAAGATATGAATATGGATAACAATATAAGGCACAGTGGATAACAGAAAATCACCAATGTTGTAAACTTTATATAGGTAGTTGGTTAAGATATGTTCACATTTTAAAATAGAATGCAAATTCTTGCTTTCTGATTATCAGGATATCTAATACATAGACTCTACTTTTATAATTTACCTTGAAGAAATTTAGATTATAACTCATTAATAACTTTAGACAAAAAGAAGTTGCTCATTACACCATATGACATATTAATCTCTTATTTAAATGATTATAGTAAATAAATATTTATAAATTACATTTTTTTTAATTTATTAAATATTAAGTAATGAATTATTTGAGGAGGGGGGATCTTTATTCAATGTTAATCTTTATTATTATATTATTGCTTTGTTTTATTGCTGAAATTACTTAAGACATTGTTTTCCTCTATCAAATAAAGAAAATCCAGATTTGATTAAATTAAATGTTCATCAACTTGCAAAACTTTATGGTCGAGTAAAATAGATTCCTTAGGATTATCTTTAATTATAAAATGACTTCAAAATATAGAATAATAAATCTATACACTGAAAGTTCTTTATGTTCTTCTATATTAGAAACCTAAAAATGTTAACAAAAACAAATGTTAGAAAGTGTTTGTTTGTGTGTTTTAAATCACCAATCGGCATCAATTCCTGCTGGAAAGCTGCTTTCATGAATAAAGCTGGTGATTACATAAGAATAATGTATATTCACATTCCAACTCATTTCCTGTTAAATACTATATATAAAACAATATTATAATTAATTCTAAATGCTAGAAATGCTAAATAAAAAAAAACAGTATAGTTGTTTTCTAAACCTTGAGCTAACTACTTTCGACAATATCATATTCAGAATTCTTATAAATATGATATCATAAATAAGATATCAAAAGTGCTTAGCCCATACTTTAAGATACATCTATACTGAAACTTTTCTTATTTAACATTCCTAGAGCTTCGAATTAATTACAATTCATTTAAAGTAAAGTTTATCAATTTATATATAAATTGCAAAACAATATTATAAAATGTAAATACACCTGGGTCTCTCTTTATGTGGATTTATTTAACCCGATTTTGAAGTTATGCGATTCATGTTTCTTTGAAAGTCAAACTCTGATAATGCGCTATTACTTTAAATAATAAATTTCATGCACTATGTCATATTGAAAGTAATAGCACATTATTGGAATTCGACTTTCATCTTAGTAATTTCAATATATTCAGTGCTTTATAATAGTAAGATTTTATGCAATAATGAAATTAAAATCATGATTTCCACATTTTATGTATACACACATTAAATTTTACAAGATTATAATGTAAATTTGTTCAAACATTGTGCATGCTAATTTTGCATTTTAAATCACATTCTGTTTTTGCTTTTTAAAAAAGAACATAATCAATTATTAATCATTTAGTGTCCGCAAGTTTATTTTTAAAAGGTGAGCAATAGCAGTGGGCACAATTAAATTTGACAATTAAAAATTAAAATCTGATTTTTAATTGTAATTAATAATTTAAAAATTACTTAAGGCAACCTGAAATTAATGTGATTTGAAATGAAATTTGATTTTTAAATGGAATTGAAAATTAAAAAATTAAAGACAAAAATAAAAGTTTAGATACAGAAGAAAATGTAGAAAAAGATAATGAAACAGAAGTGGAACCTGTTCCTTTCACTGCAAAAATTATTCGAGAAGATCTTCAACTTTCTAATCAGTTGGAAAATTATTTTCTTATTAATGACACTAATCACGAATGTGCTCTTAAATTCCAACGAGAGCTAAATGGTTGTATGTCTGGATATCAGATTTATAAACAATTAATAAAATCATCATCTCAAAGATTAATTACTAATTATGTTGTCACCAAAAAACCATTAACACAACATGAGAATGAAGTTCGCACTAGTTGTATTTCCTCTTGTGAAGAATCTGATTTTTTACCAGTTTGCAAACAAAACGGTTTATCGGCAAATAGCGATAATAATTAAAACATGTATAAAAAATGTATGCATAAAAATACATATTGTTTTGAATAAAAATACATATTATAGTTAAAAAAGTTTGTCTTGTATCAATTTTTTTCAAATTTGAAAATTTTTATTAGTCATATTTTATTTCCTTATTTTTTTTGCGCGAATTTTAAAGTAATTTTACATTGGTGCTTTGCTTTTACACGAATTTTGAAAAATCACAGTCCGTATCCCCCCTTTTTCAAGGTAAGTTACATCTATTTTTGCGCGTTTTCTGAGGAACCTTTCTATCATGTAAAATGAGACCCAGGTGAATATCAAATTTATTAAGCTCAAACAAATAACATTGTAATAACGTGAAAGCTAAAACCTTCAACAGATACGCTGTCCCATCTTTTTCTTATAGTTCTGACTTGTGTTTGAGAATTGAAAAATCCATGTGATGTCATTATTACATCTGATTGGCTGTCACATATGCATGTTTAAGGCATATCTGTTGAAGGTTTTAGCTTTCACGTTAAACAATATTATATATATGCTGAATTATTTATATTATCTAATTGGAGTGTTAAATGTTTTTGTAAAAAATTTAAATTTTATATTTTTACAAATAAATTCATCTGTTTGTAAGAACACACAGGTTAGTTTATAACAGTTATTACAAACCCTTGAATGCATTTGAAAAAAAAAGGCATACATTTGAATAATTTTAAAAGCATTTAAAAATTTAAGGAAATGAAAATAGTCCACTGCACTACAACAAATAAAATATCACTATTCAAAACTTTAAGACAAATAATAGTGATGAAATTTTTCTAGCATTATCTATTTTTACTTATTTCAGTTCAATGCCTTGCCAAATGTATACCATATAATACTAAATTGTCCAAAAACTTTACTACTGTTACACAATGCTTTATTTACCACACTTTCTTACAGTTTACAGTTTCAATTGTCCCAGCAATCTTCTTTAGAACTTCATATCTCCTAACCTCAACTGTCAGAACTTTATATATCCCAACCTTGAGGTTAAGAGATATAAAGTTCTGAAGAAGATTGCTAGGACAATCGAAACTGTAAACTGTAAAAAAGGATGGTAAATAAAGCATTGTGGAACAGGAGTAAAGTGCTTGGTGAATTTAGTATGATATTCAGTTCAATGCCATGTAGTATCAAAGTCTATCTATGAAGCAGATAAAAATAAATTATTTTCACCTATTGCCCATAATTATATATAGAGAGCATGTTTAGATAATGATGACAATGAGAGTAAAAATTCAATCTGTAGAGTTGTTTCTAAAGCTTTATTCCAAGTAACCATAGCTTACATTCATAAGGCAGACCACAAAGTGCTTTTTTAATAAGCTCATAAACAATTGTCCTCATCTTAAATATGTAATGTTATACTTATATAGTGCAAAACAATATGTAATATTTTGAAATGATAAACTTCCAGAGCATATATATATATATATATATATATATTAATTTTAACTTCCAGAGCATATATATATATATATATATATATATTAATTTTAGTTCAATGTCTCATAGTATCAAAGTCAATCTAAAAAAAAAAAAGACAAATAATGAATACATTTCCATATAAAGTTCATACTTTTGAGATTGTATATTCACTTTCTCAGTTATTATTGCCTCGATATGCATTTTATATAAGATCATGACCATAGATGTTTCAGAAAAAAGAAAACTATATATTATGGATTCTTTCTTTGAGAATAAGTGCTAAACAGAAATAAACATTGAAGCATTGAAATGAAGACATACAAGAATTAGATTATATTTTGATTATCAGAAAATATGTATTTCAAAACTGTAATGTTCTTCTTAAAAGATCCAACACATAAAATGATAATAATGAGATAAAGCTATCAACAAAGCCAGTATTAATATTTGATATTTCTAACCTTCAGAAACACTTCACTGAATATAAATTAGAACTTGAAAATAATTTAAAATATTAACAGACTTTGAAGATGGTTCAGACATGACTGAAATCAATAGAAAGGTAGTGTAACGGAATAACGTTACATAGGGTTTGAACCTAGGAAAGTTAAGTATATATTAATGACGAAATAAACGACAGGTACAAAACTTTTTAAAAAAGCGATCTTGTTTAAAAATGAACGAGAAACACGCGTGTCTAAAGCAGATCGCAGATATTCAGGAGTACCTGTCAGATTGATTGAAATAAAATTAAAAGAGTTTTTATTTTTTGGGGAATTAATTTATTATAATCATTATTTGTCAAGTTTGCTTTTTGTTATTTCGTTTTAAACTAAAAAGGGATATTTTAGAATTATAATTGTAGTAAAAGTAAAAGCTTATAGAAATGATTTTGAGAAAGATTAAATGCTCGACTTTTAGCTAATGTAAATTACATTGTTCTCGTAAGACACGCACACACGTATGCATTCAAGGTGTGAATGAATATAAGTTTGTTAACTGAGATTGCAATATGAGATTGTCTAAACATAAGATTGCCTTAAGCACATGGATTGAGTAGGACACGGACCCCAACGACAACTCTAAGAACATGGAACTCTGGGGGGAGATTCGATCCTCAGATAAGATCCAACCCATATAAATATCAAGCAAAAAATGTTAAAAAAAAAAACAGAGATATAAAATATAAAATGTTATGTTAAGAGAAGCTAAGTCAAATTATCAAATTTTTGTTCAACTTTCTCAAAATTCAATTTAATTCAAATTACTTCGTTTGTGCTATCCGTTTTCAAGATGATCGATATGAAATTAATATTTAGAGCGTCGACTGTCATGAGGGGCTAGGAAACCCTTCAGTGATTGATCGACGCTCCGCCACCAGAACATCTCCGTCGCTATGAATACTTAATAATATTACCATCTAAAATTAGTGCTCCAACCAGTTCAATAATGTTCCGTGAAATACATGAATCATCCTGATTTATTAATCTCAACTTTAAAAGAAATGAACAACCTCCTTATGGAAAACATCATCTCCCATGTTCAAACCTCCACTTAATTAGAAGCAGCAGAAGAATAAGCCAAAATCCTAGGTAAACACTTTATTTTTTTTATGCTTTCATTCATTCCATACGTAAACTTTTAAAAGAGGCAATCTCATAATTAACTAACTTTGATTTCGTAAATTAAACTATAAAATATTCCGTAATTCATTATATTTAAAAATTTATTATTGTAACTTATTATTGTAATCTCAGCCTTCGTAAGATCAAACATTATGCAATTCCTAAAAATTTAAATCTCAGGACTTTTCAAATATGAACTTTGATCCTAGTTATTATCTTATAATTTATAACACTTACCTTCAAAACTGTAAAAAAAGAAATTTATATTCTATCATCCATATTTTACGATATATAATATGTTCTTTTCTGTGCGAGTGCGTAAATGCGTGTGTGTGCGTGTAAATAAAACTTTTAACCAATGTGCTTTTTTTTATATTCAATAAATTTGTTCAGTATTTAAACAAGTCGAGCATTTCTCAAATCATTTCCTATAATTAAATCTTTATTCTATTTTTCGTCTTGATTATTAATAAAGTTAGCATTTATGCATATAGTTAATTATATTACTTTAGATTTATCTTTCTTAAACTTTGTTTTTTTTTTTTGTAAAATGTCTCTTACAAACATCGTGCCGTAAGTCACGATGTTTATTTATTTATTTACTTCTTCCGTATTTAAGATAGATTTAAGAATTGGGAGGGCCTATTATAAAAGATAAATAAATGTCAATGAGTTGTAAATATAGCTGGAGTAAATAATTCTACCGGACGGTATGATATAGGGGGGATGATCTTATAAGCTTCTAATTGTTTAGAGATATAAACGAATAATCGTATTGGTCCCAAATAACCAATGATACGGTCCAATGCTTGGATCGATCAGTTAGTTAATCAAGCATCTTCTCCATTGGTTATCATAGCGTCTTTTACCATAATAGTAATTTTGAAACAATTACAGTGCGACCCTGAGTGTCCCTATTGGTCCATGCTGGGAGTTCGAGCTTGTGGGCGGGATTAGACTTCGAAATCGTTTTGACATGACGTAAGGTGATGCGAGAAGTTAAATTATAATTAAATCATCGTATCTGGTGCCCCCTTGTATTGATAGTGAACATTTATCGATAGAAGAAAATAAATAAAGCTTTACGCTATGTCATGTTTGTTTCGGAATCACAATCCCTACGTGATCGGATGACTAAGCGTCCCGGTTACAATAGTGATTACATTATTAGTAACTGCAAGAAAGATAAATGGTACCAAAAGAGTTAATAACATAAGAGAATATAGTGATTTGGCAAGGAAAGCTGTAGAAGACAATAAAAGTCTCCAAAATGTAAAACAACCTCTTAGTACTGGAAAAAAGTTAAGTTTAGCAATAAAGAGAAAGATGGAACTATTATTAAAAAGGAGAATGACATCAAAAATGTATGGAAGAGTCTTACAAATAATTATTTAGTAATGAACAATAAAATAACAACGTATCTTATTATTTTAAGGTAAAAATATTGATATTTAAGAAAGATGATAAAGATAATACTTGAAATTGAATACTTACCAATGTTTATCAATTTTATACAAAATCTTTATCAAGATAATACAAGTCATTTATAATAATTTTTGGATTCTAACCAATCAAAAAACAACAAGTAAACAAACTGAATTTAAATGTGATTTTAGCACAGTGGATCACATCAAGTATTGAGAGAAGTTATAAAAAAGACTAATAAATACGATACACAATTATGCTTAGGATTTATAGATTATGAAGAAGCATTTTATACTATATGCATTTCCACAATGATTAAATCTTTAGATCATCATGATGTAAAACTGCTTATTTTTATATTTATCAAAATGCAAAAGCAACAGTGATTCTAAAAGCATTATTACTAAAAAAGATATAACGTAGAGTGATCCCATATATCAAGGATTTTTTACAACAGTTTACAAAAAGTATTTTGGGGATAAATATGGAAAGCTAAAGAAATGAAAATAAGTGATTATTTAAGTCATTTATGCTTTGCAGATGATATGGTTGTTTTCGTAATAATGCTTGAAAGCTTCATAAAATGTTGGATAATTTATTAAATGAAAATATTGATATACAAGTATTATGTATGTGTATTTAAATGAATATATTAAGGTCCTACATATGAAGGATCAAATGGACTTAAGATCAACATCAGTATGATTATAATATTGGCACCATTAAAGTCTTTGAGCATTCAATCATTATATTTTCAGTGATGTGGATCGCTGAACAGTTGGAGAATGGAGAGGACTGAAGCCTGTTCCTTAAAATGTGTAGATTTGCTGTCTTATCATAAACCAAACACTGATTATATATATATATATATAATAAATAGTTTGATATCTGTATTCGTTTCACAATATATGTAATATACAAATCAATATATATATCAAAATACAGTACAATTTATATAAATTATATTCTTTTAGAAGTACTTTCGACTATACACTTTGTAGTCTTTATCAACTATATAACGTTGAATAATCAAAACGAGACAACCCTTAACAATACCCATAGTTCAATTCAGATTTCCCACAATTCTGTTATCTTAACATTTGATGACTGGCGATTCATTAACATTTGACGATTTCTTGAAATCAACATAGCCTCTTTTATTTTATGTTTATTATGACAACGTTCAATTTGAATAATTTTCATATTTTTATAATCAAATTTAAATCCATATTGACAAGATTTATTATGATCAAATATAACAGATGATGAAGGTTTATTTACATCTGTTCCATATTGATTCTCTTTTTGAATTCTAAGTGTACATTTGAGAAGAGAATAAAAGAACATATGCTTTTATATAATAGAATTCAAAAAGAGAATCAATATGGAACAGATGTAAATAAACCTTCATCATCTGTTATATTTGATCATAATAAATCTTGTCAATATGGATTTAAATTTGATTATAAAAATATGAAAATTATTCAAATTGAACGTTGTCATAATAAACGTAAAATAAAAGAGGCTATGTTGATTTCAAGAAATCGTCAAATGTTAATGAATCGCCAGTCATCAAATGTTAAGATAACAGAATTGTGGGAAATCTGAATTGAACTATGGGTATTGTTAAGGGTTGTCTTGTTTTGATTATTCAATGTTATATAGTTGATAAAGACTACAAAGTGTATAGTCGAAAGTACTTCTAAAAGAATATAATTTATATAAATTGTACTGTATTTTGATATATATATATTGATTTGTATATTACACACACACACACACATATATATATATATGGGAGATGAAGATTTGGACCAATTGATAAGTGCTGGCTCAACATGAAATACATATATTGGAGATCATTTATCTTTTTCACATGTATTTGGTCATATGTATTGGTTATATTGGATAGAATGAATGACTATAGGCAGCTTGAAAGTCTGGATCCAAATCCTCTTTAATTATTAATAGAAAGTAAACAAATAGGTTTAAAGATAAATTTAAAAAAAAAATAAAAAATTGTTCAATGGATTTTTTAAGAAGAAAAAAATCGATAATAATAAAGTATCAGTTATCATCCACAACTATTTTGGTGAGATTATTAATAGAGACAGAAATTTAATAGATGAAGTTAATCAAGCTTCTGACAAAAGTGACTTAGTATTAAAAGGAAATACAACTATGTATTTGAAAAGGAAGGTTTGTGATATATGTTTTACCACTTCTTACTTAAAGATATGGAATTTGGTCACTTAATAGGAGACAAGTATAAAAGCAAATTATGGTGTGACATATGTTAGAAATAAAATATATGGGTCAGAATACAAACATATATTATTGATGGACATATTTCTAGAATAGGTGTTTAATAGACGAACAGTTAAAGTTATAAATTCGATTCCAAGAAGTTGCAAAAAACCTAGAAAAATACTAAATGTGAGATAGATTGATAAAATAAGTAAATCTTCCGATGTGTAGAAGAAAGCCTATGGATAAGGTAACTGGCTTAAATTTGGAAAGACCTTCATCCAGAAGTGAATTGATAATAGTTGAAGATGATGATGATTTATTATTTGTTAAACTTGGACAATTATATTATTTTTCTTTTGAATAAAAAATGATGAAACAAATTTATTCAATCATGAAGATGGCATACATTTTGAAGTCTGATAAAGTTTATTTCAATAGAATGTGTATTACCATGTCACTGAGATAATTTTTTATGTAATGACTGTATTTGATATTTTTTTCTTTTATAAAATAAAATAAAAAATAGTCAAGCGTTGGTGGCCGAGTGGTCAGCATAGCTGCCTTACAAGCAGTTGTCCCGGGTTCGAGGGTTCGCTTCCTGGACGCACATGAAAAAATAAAAATAAAAATTTATAAAAATATTCTTAATAGCATCAACATTTTAATAATGCTGAATAAATTACATTTAAATGACACCCATAGAAGTAAATTAATTTTTCTTAATAACTTTTAAGTTTAACATTTGCCTCATAATATTTGTTAGAATCTGTACAGCTCATTATGTGCTAACACAATCCTGTAGTTTTATTAGATTTTTAAATAAACACTATAGTCAAACATTTTTTTCATTTGCTTGTTTGATTCAAATTATTACTTGTGAAGAAATATCAGTCTCTTAATAGAATCCATTTTTGCAGAGTTGTTTATACACTCTACTATATAAATTTGTTTGGTAATCTTAATGATCGATTTTCATAGTAAATCAATGCTATGTACATTGAAATATTAATAGCTCTAAATCATTTTTTTTATTGGATGAAAACTTTGGAATATTTTCAGAGTGGTTTTACTAGGTTTCAAGAGAAGTTTTATAGATTGCTTATAGAATATTTATACTTTCATTGCTATAAATATGATGTGAAATTGAACAAGTTTCCCCAGATATTGATTAAAACTGAATCTTTCTAATGATGACTGTCTGACATTTTTATAGATTAAACTCTGATTCACACTGACAAATTTTGACTATTTACATAATAGTCAATATTCCATTTTATATTCTTTTAAGATTTCTTTTATCTGACATAAAATTTTTCAGACTATTTCAATCATTTATAGCTTCCTACGCATTTTTTTAAAAATCGATTAACTAAAATTTGTATTATTTTTTTTGCTTAAAATATTTTCAGTTTTTTACACTATTACCTTTCTTAAATTTTATAAAATTTTTTTTACATAATTTTTATCGACAACATTACTGTTGTAAACTGTAATTTCCATCGATTAAAAGTATTAAAAGGTTTACTTGGACTTAAAGATTAATCTAAATTATTACAGCAATATTTCTTTTTGTCTGAGTAGGAAAGTATAAAGAAAAATAATTATGCTAAATTTATATCTAAAAATAAATTTATTTAAATATAACACAATTAATTATTTGGTTATGAAAATCGGTTTTAATACACTCTTACAAAATATACACATGGATTTATGTATATTTTTTCTTTCTCAAGTAACATAGTATCAGCCGGGAAGCGAACCTGCTAACCCGGGACAACTGCGTGGTCGCTGACCTCTCGACCACCATGAACTAATATTTATATATTAATATTAGTTCATATTTAATAACCAACTATTATTATATAAAAAAATTAAACTAATTCTTATTTAAATATGACTAATATATCTAACATATAGCTTGGCATGTCAATCTTACAGTCAGTTACCTTGTACAATTCTCTTCTAATTTGATTTCTTCTTAAAGTTTTTCTGCTTTATTTGATTTAATTTGGGCTTCTACTATTTTCTATATTATTTGCATGTATTAATATGGTTAGCTATCCCGTTAAATTGATTATTAAAACGATCATTTCAATATGTATATGATTAATGATTGCACTGTAATAATAAACATGTAATCAAACAGATATAAAATTTATATTGCAACTATTCCTCAATATAAAACATCTAGATCATCTCTCTTATTATACATGTATTTTTGAACAATTTTTTTCATTTTATATCACACACACACATATATATATATGTCAATAGATGGCGTTCTACCAAAAACACCGTCAAGCGCAAGTTTGTTTACATAAACATCAGAGCAAGCATTCACTATCTCTAACTTTAATTCCACTTTCAGATCATGATTTCAAGCTATTTGCTATTGTCAGTGAAAGACAGGAATAAGAAATTAGATCGAAACCCAAACTCTGAGCTTTAATGTTTTTACAGTTTTCTGTTCAGCTTGCAAGCGTGATCATTTAGACACGTAATGTCCTCAAACTGAGCATAGCAAACCAGATAGCTAATGGCTCTGATACGTTCAGTATCACGACATGTACCGAGCCTCTGCAATGATATATATTGCAGACCCTGGTTGAAGACATTTTCTAAAAGGTTCACTCATGCAACGAACAAAAACTTCAAAACGTCTCTTTTTTTTTATTCCTGTCTTTCACTGACAATAGCAAATAGCTTAAAATCATGATCTGAAAGTGGAATTAAAGTTAGAGATAGTGAATGCTTGCTCTGACATTTATGTAAACAAACTTACGCTTGATGGTGTTTTTGGTAGAACACCATCTATTGACATAAATACAAGCGTTAGCAAGTTTTTAACTTGTTTTTTTGTTTTTCATAAATGTACCTTTGAGGTCTTTCTTGCAATGATATATATTGCAGAGGCTTCTACTATGTGGTGATGCTGAACTGATATCAGACCCATATAGTTATTTGGCTTGCTATGCTGAGTTTGAACACATTACATGTCTAAAAGATTCACGCTTGCAAGCTGAATAGAAACTGTTTCATAAATGCTCAAAGTTTGTGTTTAGATCTAGTTTCTTATTTTTGTCTTTCACTGATGATAGCAAATAGCTTGAAATCATGATTTGAAAGTGGAATTAAAGTTAAAGATAGTGAATGCTTGCTCTAATGTTTATGTAAACAAACTTACGCTTGACGGTGTTTTTGGTAGAACGCCATCTATTGACATAAATACAAGCATCAGCAAGTTTTTAACTTGTTTTTTTTTGTTTTTCATATTGAACCGGGTTCGAATATGTGCATTCGAAACACCGGTCTCTTAGGCAGAGAAGAACATACTCGGAGAGTATGTATGCCCAAACGATAGCTATAAAGTATATAATGTTACATTTCCAGGACATAGCTTCTTCTCGGCTGTTGAGTTGAACACCACATCCAAAGCACTTTTTTGTTTGTGTATAACCACGGGCGCCAGCTGCTTATTCTAAAAGAATACTAAAAGAATAGACAACGCACTTTGAACATTGGCCACTAGCTCAATGCCTAAATCCATGACTAGCTCAGTTGTTTGTAATCACTAATGGGTTATACTTAATTAGTGGTTAAAAGACTTGATAAAAAAATTGTAAAAGTTGATAAAAGAATTTGATAAAAGGAATTGATAAAAGGAATTGATAAAATGAATTGACTGACAAATAAAGTTTAATTTGAAAGATAATTTATTAACTAACATTTATTTACTAAATTTAAACATTTTATAATTCTAATAAAACACACACATTAACATTTCTAAATAGTTTAAATATTCCTATAGATTTAATAACAGAACTAATAAATATTGATATAGTGATCATGCACATATTAACTCATGCACACATGTAATAATGATAGTAAAGGACTACATAGCATTTGAAATTTAATCACACACATCAATAGTTCATTTATGTATGATATAGAGTTCATATAATTAGACTCTTGGAGGATTCGCATGAATTAATGAAATGCAATGGCTATTACAGTATAACAAAAATAAGCAAATGTTTTACCTAGGATTTTGAACGTAGATCTAACACTTTGTTTTCTTCTTGTTTGTTGTTTCTTCCAGTATGAATGGTTCCAGTATGAATGCTTCCAGCCGGCTGGGACATTTCCTTGCTGAGTTTCCTGATTTTCATGATTATTACCATCGGAGACAAATAGATACTGACGGAGATTTTCTAAGATGTTAAGCTGACATTATTTCACGGGCAGATCTGCTGTTTTCTCAGACATCTGGGCTGGAGATAAACGTGCGTTCCCAAGATCTTCTCAACACTGCATTTTGTTTGTTAACTGCTCAATTAATTTATGAACTGCACTAATCAATTACTTTGTGAACTGATTACTGTCCGATAAAAAAAGGTCTATTTATACCTGTGCCTTGTTGTCTTTCTGATATCTCCGGCAAAGATCTGTTGTCAAATTCCAATGATAATCATTTGATAAACGTGTTTGGAAGATTGCTTAATTAGTAATAGCCATGCAATAAAACATGTTGTTTTATTTTATTAATAGCCATTGCCGTGGTTTTAATGATAATCTTCTTTTATTTCGCATACATTTTATTTATTTACAAATTGCACATATATACGCACATATATTTTTAATACAATTTACTATTTAGTTTTAACATTATTTTTTTCTTTGCCATTATAAAGAAATATAAAAGATGTAATCTAGAGCCAAAATATTTGGACGTTCTTCTAAAGCTAAATCTCAATGCCCTTCCAACAAGCCACTTTCTTGTGATGTATAGAGGTTTTTCATCTTTGGACCCTGTTTGCTCACTCTGCCATAGGGAGGATGATACCATATTTCACATTTTCAACAATTGTTCCTCTCTTCAGGGCTGTAGAATATTGATTAATAAAATTTATACACCAAAACATCCAATTATCAACACACTCATAAAAGGTTTTGCTTATGGGGATTTTGCAATTATAAGAAGTGCAACTTTCATCACTTTCTGTCTATGGTTTGTCAGATGCTTCATAATCTTCAAGTCTGTTATACCTGATCCAACATTAATTTTTTTACAAAAATTAAAAGATATCAAAGAAAGAGATTTGAAGTTAGCTCCTCACCTAATAGCAAATTCCACATTAAGTAATTTAATGGTTTATAAATGTATTGCCAAATTTAATGTTATTTTATAATTTTTTCTTTATTGTAAACATAGTTAAATAAACCTATTTTTGATACTGACATTATTTTTTTCTTTAATTAAACTTGAATGAAAAGAGATTTGTATGTTTTAACTTTTTAAATTATATTTTTACGAATACTAATAAAAACTCTTTACTTCCTTTTATAACCCTTAGTTTCATTTCTCAAACCAAGACTCCCCCTCCCCCCTTTTGATTAATTAATTGTAGCTTTTTTATTTCAAAAACTAACGCTAGAAAACTATTTAATTCTTATCTTTTTTTTTAAAACAAACTGCAATAAACTCTTCAATGTTTAATTTTATGTTTTTTTTTTATGAACGATTATTTTAATAATATAATTTTAAATAAAATTATATGTGCCTATATCAATATAGGTACATTACACCGCCCTTCCTTTTGAGAGTAAAATGTGTCATTTTTGACCATTTTATCTCTGACAACATTAAATCTTAATTTATTATTCTTTCTAAGTTTGCTTTTTGGTATCTTTTCCTTTCCATACTAAGGGCAATCTTCAATTATGTTTTTCTTCTTTCTATGCTGGTAACATTGCTTACAATGTTCATCCTGGATAGTGACCATGAGGACAAACTAATTTTGTGGCACAGGGATCTTTTATAGACGAAGCTTCGGCTGCCGATTCTCTTGATCGGACTTTGACTAAGAAAAGATGGCTGCAAATGGCAGGAATTTCAACTGTCCATTTCTGACTTACACCCTGGAAAATGATTGCCAATTCTCTTGATCGGACTTTGACTAAGCAGCTGCAATGGCAGGAATTTTCAACTGTCCATTTCCGACTACACTTTGGAAAACGAGGTATGAAATATGGGGATTCTTCCCTGAAAAGTGACTTATGACTTACTCTGGTTGTTGCCAGTGTGCTTTTTAAAAGAGGAATGATCCTGGCCGATCTGTTGCAGGTACTAGAATTTATCCAGTTGAGAGCTTTAAACTTAACCTTAACTAAAACACTTCTATACTACCCTCATCCCTTTAGATTTGAACCCTTATACGCTCCTAATACAACTTAGATTGACTTTCATTTATATTATTTTTAAATTCATTACGAACATTATTTAAATATTATTTATTTAATCTTACAATACTATTCTAAACTATCATGAACATCAACCTACATATTTATTTATATTACGATATTACTTTTAACGCATTACTTTAACTTATATATTAACGTGCGTGTACTCAGAAAAAAAAAACTACTTTGCTTTATTATGATTCATTTATTTAATTCTACAAACATTATTTCTAAATCCTTAATTTGACCCATTTATTTAACTTGATTTTATTGATTTTTATTTATTTGAACTGTTTATTTACGAACATTTCCTTAATTAATATGTGCATGGAGAAAAAAAATCTTTTATTTTGCGAAGCCTCTGTTATTATTATCTGACAAAACAATCCATCATTTTAAATAGCGAAATTCTAATTCAGGCTTTTCACCTACGTCAAAATAATTATATTAGACTCATAGTCCATTTCCGGTCCTTTTTTGTTTATTTCCTTTACTATTCCGCCCGTTTACTAACTTTTAAAGTATGTCAGGTGGTTCCTTCTTTCTTTCTACAAATTCTATAATATAAACTAACTTTCCTCTCTTATCGGTTCCACTTTTATATTTTATTGCTTTATCTCTTTCTCTTTCTGTTCTGTTTTTGACTTCGTAACTCAGAAAATCTTTATACCTAGGCAAACTCCGAATTACTTCAATCTGGGAATATTTTTTTCGATACTTTCTCTTAGCTTTATCTACAGTGAATGCGAACGTTTACTTTAAACCTTTTATTTTCTATTCTTTGTAAAAACTCTTTTACACTATTTTCTACCTTTTGATCTACATAAGTTTCTACTTTATCTGTCACAATGCTATCTGATTCTAATTCAATTTCTACCTCTTTCATGACCTCAACTCTCTGACTTTCTTTAATTAAATCTAACTCTGTAACTTCTTGGTTCTTCTATACCTTTACCATTATCTCACATCTTATTTCTCTTACTTCTGCTCTGAGTTCTTTAATTTCTGTTTTAACCTGACTAATTTCTTCCTTCAATTCTGCTTTGAGTTCTAACTGACTTTGTTTAATTTCTTGACACATTTCTTTTATCAATCCTGCTTTGAACTCTTGCATCATATTCATCATCATTTTCATCATCATTTGCATCTCAGATACTTCTTCTTTCTCTTTTTCCAATAACTGGGGATTTTTAAAATATATTGGGCTTTCTTTCGGATCCATTTTCGAAAATTTCAATTTCAAAGTACTAGCGCTTATGTTAAACTAAATTTAAATATGACTTATTTATTTATTTTTCTTACTAAGATGGAAACTCACGCTAACTCCATCCTTTTAGTCCTTTTCTCTACCCAATCTAATGCTTTAACTCCGCCCAAATATTAGCTGTCTCTGATTTGATAGCATAAATGTCAAAATCTCTTTTCATTTTGAAAAAAAAAAAGTTTTCGGTCAATTCTTTTTTTTAAAATTAAAGCACTTTTACATATGTAATTTAACTTTTTAGATTTTTATTTTCAACAAGAATAAAGTATTTAATTAACTGTCATTTATGACAAGTTCGTCCCACATTGGGTAAAGCCATTTGAACCGGGTTTGAATATGTGCATTCGAAACACCGGTCTCTTAGGCAGAGAAGAACATACTCGGAGAGTATGTATGCCCAAACGATAGCTATAAAGTATATAACTAATGTTACATTTCCAGGACATAGCTTCTTCTTGGCTGTTGAGTTGAACACCACATCCAAAGCACTTTTTTGTTTGCGTATAACCACGGGTGCCAGCTGCTTATTCTAAAAGAATACTAAAAGAATAGACAACGCACTTTGATAGTGGCCACTAACTCAATGCCTAAATCTACGACTAGCTCAGCTGTTTGTAATCACTAATGGATTATACTTAATTAGTGGTTAAAAGACTTGATAAAAGAATTGTAAAAGGAGTTGATAAAAGAATTTGATAAAAGGAATTGATAAAAGGAATTGATAAAAAGAATTGACCGACAAATAAAGTTTAATTTGAAAGATAATTTATTAACATTTATTTACTAAATTTAAACATTTTATAATTCTAATAAAACACATACATATTTTAAATTAACATTTCTAAATAGTTTAAATATTCCTATAGATTTAATAACAGAACTAATAAATATTGATATAGTGGTCACGCACATATTAACTCATGCACACACATAATAATGATAGTAAAGGACTACATAGCATTTGAAATTTAATCACACACATTAATAGTTCATTTATGTGTGATATAGAGTTCAAATAATTAGACTCTTGGAGGATTCGCACGAATTAATGAAATGCAATGGCTATTACAGTATAACGAAAATAAGCAAATGTTTTACCTAGGATTTTGAACGTAGATTTAACACTTTGTTTTCTTCTTGTTTGTTGTTTCTTCCAGTATGAATGGTTCCAGTATGAATGCTTCTAGCTGGCTGGGACATTTCCTTGCTGAGTTTCCTGATTTTCATGATTATTACCATCGGAGACAAATAGATACTGACGGAGATTTTCTAAGATGTTAAGCTGACATTATTTCACGGGCAGATATGCTGTTGGGTTGGAGATAAATGTGCATTTCTAAGATCTTCTCAACACTGCATTTTGTTTGTTAACTGCTCAATTAATTTCTGAACTGCACTACTCAATTACTTTGTGAACTGATTACTGTCCGATAAAAAAAGGTCTATTTATACCTGTGCCTTGTTGTCTTTCTGATATCTCCGGTAAAGATCTGTTGTCAAATTCCAATGATAATCATTTGATAAACGTGTTTTGGAAGATTGCTTAATTAGTAATAGCCATGCAATAAAACATGTTGTTTTATTTTATTAATAGCCATTGCCGTGGTTTTAATGATAATCTTCTTTTATTTCGCATACATTTTATTTATTTACAAATCGCACATATATATGCACATATATTTTTAATACAATTTACTATTTAGTTTTAACATTTTTTTCTTTAATTAAACTTGAATGAAAAGAGATTTGTATGTTTTAACTTTTTAAATTATATTTTTACGAATACTAATAAAAACTCTTTACTTCCTTTTATAACCCTTAGTTTCATTTCTCAAACCAAGACTCCCCCTCCCCCCTTTTGATTAATTAATTGTAGCTTTTTTATTTCAAAAACTAACGCTAGAAAACTATTTAATTCTTATCTTTTTTCTAAAACAAACTGCAATAAACTCTTCAACGTTTAATTTTATGTTTTCTTTTATGAACGATTATTTTAATAATATAATTTTAGATAAAATTATATGTGCCTATATCAATATAGGTACAATATATATATATACTTAAAACATGTTATTTGTTAAAATATACTGCATGTAAATTTTAAATTATAATAACTTTAAATTATAACAGCAATAATATATAAATTAAGCAAAAGTACTTTCAATTAGGTTGTGAATTCAGTTGATAATAATTGCAATGTAATCAAAAGTACTTTTGCTTAATTTATATATTATTAATGTTATAATTTACCATTATTATATTTTAAAGTTTAACCACACACACACATATATATATATTTGTAAACATATAACAGAGTATTGATATCTGTTTTAAAGAAGAACATAACTCATTTGAGTTCAATATTGTGTACATTTTTAAAAAAAAAAATTAAGTTAATATATTAGTTTTTGTGATTATAGATTTTTTTTGCTAATTTTTTACACCTTTGATATCCTACTAATCTATTATTGCTTTTTTTAAAATCTTATTTTATACTTAAACAGACAAACAAACAGAAAAACATGTTAAGTATACCTCTTAAACATTATTATGCATTAGCTTTATAATGAATTTTATAATTAGTTAATTCAATTGATCATTTTTTAAATTTTAATTTAGACCAGGAATTTCGAATTGTGAGATCCACGGTTTACTATCGAAAGCTAAACTTCTCTGAGAATAATCTTTTATCACTATTATTTTAACAATTTTAGAACTATTTATATTTTAAATTCATGCTATACTTTTAATCTTTGAAAGTTAATTTATTAGCATTTTAATCTACCTTTAGTTTTTTAGATCTGTTTAGAATACTTAGTTGAACTGAAACATAGGTTTATTATATACCTGTGTCTATATATGTAATATATAGGATATATGAGCACAGACTTTCACACGACCCACCACTCTCCACAATATCTCATAACACTGATACACTTGAACCCATATATGTTGAAAAGATAAATAATCACCAGTATTTGTATTTCATGCTAAACCAGCAATCATCAGTTGGTCCAGATTACCATCTCTACACATATATGCTATAAGTACTCAGATATATATTAAGATAGCCAAGCCTCATACTTTAATGGACAGGCTTCAATCTATTCCACACTCCAACTCTTCAACCATCCATCCAATTGAAAATCTGATGATGGAATGCTCAAAGGCCACCCTGAGGCCGAGATTCTTGTCACACCCATGATGATCTAAGGTCAATCTGACCCCTCATGTACAGGACATAATCCATTTAATACATATACAAGGGATGGGCATTTTACTAATATTGATCTTTTATTTACGTTGCATAGTTTTTGTATCAAAATGCGACTTACGTATTCAACATCTTTTTAAATAACGGTTTCAGAACATTTTTTTAAAATGATTTAAATTAATTCAGTTTTTTGTTCAAAACTTGTAAAAATAATAATAATGAAATGCAATCTCTCACCAAAAGGTAATCAATATTTTTTTGGGTCACAATACTTCAACCTGATTTCTGATAGAAAACTTAAAACAAACATTTAATTGATTGCCGACTCATAATATTTTAAACTGCTTACGATCGCTTCTTTCTTACCTGACAGACAAAACATAATTTTATACAGTTTAATTGAAAGATTTGAACTAAAGTTGTTAAGTTTAAGGGATGACTTTTTACAAAAAAAAATCACACTGCTATATAGCTGTAGATGAATTGGTTAATTGCAATCGCCGCAATACATTTATTCTCTTCATCTGGACTGTTTTATGTAAGTACTTAGTATTAATATATGTATGTGTTTGACAGCATGTTATAAATAATAATAATAATAATAATAATAATAATAATAATAATAATAATAATAATAATAATAATAATAATAATAATAATATATTATTATTATTATTATTATTATTATTATTATTTAAAATTTACATAAAATAACTTGTGCCATAATAATTATAATCTGATAAAAATTACTTGTGTACACATATAAATTGTTAATTAAAGAGATAAGCGTTGGTGGTCGAGTGGTCAGCACAGCTGCCTTACAAGCAGTTGTCCCGAGTTTGCTTTCCGGCCGATGCTTTGACACATAGAAAAAAAAGAGATGTTAATTCAATTAATATTAAGGTTTCATGTAACACATATATATTATAATACTTAACTCATACACATTATTATCTCTGTTTATATAAAAATAAATAAATAAATAAAGAATTAAAATATTGATAACAATATTTTCACTATGCACTGCATTATATTTTATAAACAAAGTAAATATAAATATTATTTTGTATATCATTTACCAAGTAATATACAAGAAAGTTAAAACTTTTTTTTTTATTGTTGAAATATCATGCTGCCACTTTTGTGATCCTTCTTTGATTTACGAACATTTTCTTAATAGTATTTAGATTGAAATATTATTTGAAAAAGTTTACTAGAAGCTTCTTTATATTTTCACTATTCTTTTAAAAAATGAAATTCCAGGATAAGCTTATAACTTTTTTATTTTATTAAGATTGATATACAGCTAGTTTAGATGTTTTGTTTGGAGCATAGCAGACAAACGTTTTTTTTATTTTAAATAAATCCAACAATGTGTTAAGTGAGGTTTATTATTAGTATTATTTTTTCTTAAAATAGTTATAATAAAATTCATTATCTAATTGTAGATTCATAAGCTAAATGTATACTTTTCTTCCTGACAAATTTGCTATCCACATGATAATTCTTAAGAATATTCTCTTTATTTTGAAAAAAAGTTAACCTTTTCTTTTGAAAAAGATTTAAAAATTAGGCGCTATCTTAAAGTTATCATTTTTTTCTCAGATAGACCTTTTTGCATAGTTTTTTTAAAAATATATAAATGAATACATCAAATTTCTTTTTAATTCTTGATTTTTATATGACTATTATAAAAATATAACTACATACCAACGTTTCAACTATTTTATAATATAGTCTTTTTCAAGGAAAACTGAAAAATAAGAATACAAATATATAATAATAAATATAAATATCATGTATTCTAAACAAATCCAAAAATTAAAAAATACTAAAAAATACTCTTTACCTCAAACCCTTTCTATTACAAACAATATCAAAACTTTATCTAATTTTTTACATTTATATACCCATCCAAAAATACCCTAAAACATTTAATTAACAAATTTATTATTTTCTTTTTCTTTTCTAATAATATCCTATTCAATTGAGGCTTAATTTCACTAATGTAAATTCCTTCCATTATTATTCTTTCATGGTATGATTTTAGACATTTTAAAGGTTTTATTCCAAAATCTTTATGTTTATTCATGTGATTATAAATAGATTACTTAAATGCTGTTTTAATCTAGTTTCTAATTTATTTTTTGTAGACCCAACATATGACATCTCTATATTATATTTAATACAATTCAAACATTTTACAATGTAAACTGAATTCAAATTTCCAAATTATTACACTCCCTATTATTATTAATTAGAAAACTTGACCTTTTTCTCTTTTTATAAACAGGATAAATGAAAACATTATATTAATAAGAAATACCACAACTCTTAATTTAGTATTTTAGTGCCATAGTATCAGAGATCCACTACAGTAACCAGTTCATTCCACCCTCTTAGTTATTTGGCATTGGTCCAAACATGGAATCTGGTTCACTAAAGAAACCTGTATATACAATATATTTATTGGTCATATTTAATATGTTAGAATGAATAAAGTAATCTTTTACTTATGTCATCTCTGCAATATTTGACTTCTTAGTAGCAAACCTAAGAATAGTTAGCATAACATATATATACATGTAGGCATGAATATGAATAGCAGATAATATACTATGATACTAATATGTGTAAGGTGCATTTCTAAAGATTAAACTCCTGTAATTTAAATTATCTCATCATATTGTAATGCCTGTGCATGCAAACCCTTACAACCAATGCACATCTGTTTGTTATTCTGTTAGTCTATTGTTGAATTTGATTTATTAAAGATAATTAAAATTTAATACTGTTTAGTGTATATCTTGTAATCCACTCCAAATTAACTCAAATTAGTCTAAATTTATTAGTATACAAATGCATTAGCCTATTAAGCAATGAGTGTGTGTGTTTATTTAATATTATTAAATTATTACTTCCTGAGTCTCATGTTTCACCCTCTTCTGAGCTGACCCAAAAAGAAAATTGAGACTGAGTGTAACCTCATAAATATCATCCATAGGGTATTAAATCACAGAACATTGGTAAATGATTTGAAGTGTAGTTGGATTCAAGGTCTCAACCCCTCATCTGGATTAGCTTTAGTATAATTTGCCAGAACTCTGGATTTTATTGTGTGAATGTATAAATATGACCATTACAACATATATATATATATGGCATGTTATAAAATTACAAAAGGTGAAGCAATTAACTTTTTTAAAATAAATAATTAAATTAAGTCGATTCTTTTTTATTTCACAAAATCTTCAATTAGTTTGTTTATATTTTTTTGATAATTTAAAGCAAATTGGTTAATAAAGTCTTTTTTGTCTTGATATTAAACTAATTTGATAGATGCTCTTACCTAGTAGAATTTCAAGCATAATGCATGATTTTATTTAAAAATGAAAACAAATGACATTGATAGAATGCGGCATAGTCTACTCTAGATTAAACTTTATTGCTAGTTTAGACAATGAAAAATTATCAAATTACAATCTACAAGAGGTCATTTGTTTCTGATAACACTGTCATTGGATTTTTAATTTATATATTCAGTTTAATAAACTTTAAAATTTTAATTATATTTTCATTATCATGTTTGTGATACTAAACTTTTGATTTTTAATAGGAACTACTTTTTTCTGATAGACATTTTTCAACAACTTCACCATTTTTCAATGCAATTTGTCAAAAAAAAAATACATAAGTAAACATTTTACAACATTAATTATAATTAGTATTTAATAATAATTCATTATATTTAATAATAACAGCTTTAATTAGTTATTTATTTTTAAAAAGAAAGTTTAGTGATTAATATAAACTGAGAACAGATATGTGTTGGAGATGATGATCTGAACCAACTGATGAGTGCTGGTTCAGCATGAAATACATACCCTGGAGATCATTTATCTTTTTCACATATATGTGGTCATGTGTATCAATTATATAAGATGGAGTAGATGATTAAAGGGATATTGAATGACATCTTCATTAATTAGTAAATTTTCAAGACAAAACAATATTTTTTTTCTCATGTGTCATAGCACCCACTAACCTGGGACAACTGCTTGTAAAGCAGCTGTCGATGACCTCTCAACCACCAATGTTTGACAAAACAAAAGATTTAACACATTAGGACAGTAATAAAAACAAAAAGGTCTTTTGATTAGTACTGCTTTACCTTCACTTGAAGCCTTAACAAAACAAATGCCCAGGTAATACAGCTATACCATTATAGGTTTGCGCATTTAATTTTTTTTTAACAGTCAGATTGTTTTAAAAATTAATATAGATATTCAGACAAAGCTAATATATAGAAATTGTATCAATCATTTATGAATTTTTCCATTTAAATATTTCTGAGCCATAATTGATAACTGTGAAATATTTCTGTACTCAGTACTTTTATTAAGTGATATGACAACAAATGAAATATTTTTTATTTATTTTGTAAATAGTTAAGAAGAACATTTTTGACAGATTCTAATAAATTATTTTATATTCAATCAAGGCAGGCATAATCAACAGGACAGCACAACACAGATATACATATAATAGAGCCATGAAAAACAATGATAATTCATCAACATTTTTAGAGCATTCCAAGAAGACAGGACATTTGTTTGAACCTTCCAGCCCTAAAATAGTCTGTATTGAGAAAAATGACATCAAGCGGAAAATCAGAGAAGCATATTTTATTAATGGCAATAATAACTCCATCAATAGACGAGATACCTGCTTTGACATCTCCAAACGTTGGACTATCTAGTTCATTTGCATATGCTTTGCATACTGTTTTGTTTCCCTTGCCCTGTTTTTTCATTCTGCAGCTCACAGTACCGCTATGAATATGAGGCAAAAGACCTCGAAAGCGCTTAGCATGTAATAATTTCTGTGTATCTTTATAGCTTCTCATTCAAGTGTGGCATACGCTTTGTTAATTTTGTATATTCAATTAAGAGTAAGTCCTAAAAGTGGATTTATAACTTAAATGACTTAATAATAACTCATCACAATTACTCAACAACTTATCATCATTATTGCCTCTGTTGCAATAATGTTAATCTTCATGATTTTAAACAATATTCATGTATTATCATAATTAAATGTTTTAGCACTTTTTTAAATATTTTTACTGGAAATCAATTTGAAGTTAAGAATTTATATTTGTTCACCGAAGGAGTTGCTGAAATATCTTAACATGGATTGATTTGCTTTGCTAGATAAATTAAAGTTTTATATATTTTTAATAACATCTAGATAAAAATTTCTGTTGCTGGAGAATATTTGTTTAGTGAGTGGATGAAAAAAGAAAGTTACAATGCAGAGAGGTAGATTTAATTGGATTTGCAAAGATCAAGAAAAATATTGCTAATGTTTGGAAAATGATTGGATATGCTGACATTTTAAATATAAAAGAAAAAAATTTTTGGTGTGTGTTTACTGTAAGGAGACTTTGAACTAAGGCATATATAAGATTAGTTGGGTTTTAGAAGATTTTCTATTAAAATTTTTTCAATTAAGTAGAAGAGTGATTTATTTTAGAAAGAGGGTAACATTTAAGTTATAAGTTTAGTGGAGCATGTTTTTTATCGATAGCAATTAAAAAAAAAAAAAGAAGTTTTTTTCCCTTTTGTATAAAGAAGTTTGAAGAGTGGTAGAAAGAAATATGAATTTAAATATAGAATAGGGAAATTAAATGGTAGAAAAAAATATGAATTTAAATATAGAATAGGGGAATTGAAAAAAATAAGGAAATATAATTTGCATTTGTATCCCACAATGTGTGTATGATGTTTAGAAGGAAATTAGGAATGCTTTGGTAGATTATATGATATGTGATAAGGTTTTCCATTTGAAATGCTTAAATTAGACTAGGAAAGATGTAAAAGGTGTATAGTTGTGTGGATCATGTAAAACTAATACAAGAGAGGTAAAAATGGGTTTTAAATGTAGATAATTTAAAGAGAAAGTCAGGATAAATGGAGGAAAATATAGATAAAGATAATAAAATGGAGTATATATTTAATAGAGTGACAAGATATATAGATGATAAAATAAGTAGTGTAATGGAAGTAGTTAGGCAAAGAATAAGTAAGGTAGAGGAAGAGATAAAGGATATAGAAATAAAATTAAAAGCATTAGACACGAAGTGTGAAACAATCAAGAAATTAATGAATAGAAACAATAAGGAAAAAGTAGATAAGGAAGACCAGAAAGTGGAAAAGAATGTTACAGGTGAAGTAGAGAAAGTAAACTATGAGATAGCCTATATATGGCATTCACTAAATAGAAAATGTGTAGATGTAATTGCAAGAGAAAATAGAAATGAGTATGTAAGAGTATGTTTGCTTGGAGCTAGAATTGGGGATGTTACAGATAAGATAAAAAACCAAGGAGTAGATATGTTTATGATATAGTACAGACAAATAATTTGTCAAAGTAATTGGAGAGCATAATGGATGAATACAAAGAATTGATTAATAGTTTGAATACGATTAAAGGAAGTGTAGGAGTAGTTAGATTACTTACCAAGATTCAATAATAGATATATATTAGATAGGGTATGTTCTATAAATGAGAGATTAAAAAAATTATGTGAAAGAAATAATGTTATGTTTGTGAATGTGTAGAATCATTTCATTAGTAAGAGAGAGTTATACAATAAAGATGGATTGCACTTAGAAAAATAAGAAGGTGAAGCATTAGGGGGTTTGATTTATGAAAAATATTATAGTTTAGGAAATGTATAAAGTAGGGTACCATTTTAAATTACAGTATTATCAAAAATAAGGTTAATAATGGATGGGATGTAAGAAATAAACAAAGGTAGCTGATTCACATATAAATGTAGATACAGAGAGAAAATTGGGCTGTAAAACTATGTAATAGTGAAGAAAGAATCAATAGAATTTATAAAAGGTTAATAAGAAAAAAATAAATAGTTAAAATTGGTTATTTGAATATGCAAGGTGGTACGAGATCAGAAAAGTAGTTGGAATTAAACAAAGCAGTTAAAAATAAAGAATTCAAGTTATTAGAAATGGTGAAAACATATCTAAGAGAAAAAGAAGTACCTATCCTGGAGGATTTGATATGGCAGGATATAAATAGAAAATGAAAAAGGGTGGTGGTATAAGAATTATGTCAAAAATATTTAAAAACTGTAAAGTGTCAAGAACATTTGAGATATGGTCAGGAAGACAAGAATGGATTATGGCTATAGTGTATATGGCCTCTGGAGATAGTCAAACTATAATGGAGTGAAACAGAAGAATACATAAATCCCTAATTAAGGATATGCAGAGTTTATAAAAAGGGGAAAAATATTGATAATAGGGAATATGAATGGATATATTGTAAAAATTGATGATGTGGATAATAAGAATGTACAGCTTTTGAATTGTTTTTGTCAGAGAATGAATTTGAGCATTGGAAATTTATCAAATATTTATGAGGAGTAATACACATGGTTTAAAAATAATATATTTCATACAGTAGATTATGTTTTAGTAGAGAAAGAGAAAATGAATAAAATACAAAAAATTAAAGTGTTTGATAATAAAGAGAGGAGTACGTAACAGTGATCTTAATTTCTTTATAATAGATATGGTTAGTAATGTAATGAAAATTAACAATAAAAGTACAAAGGATAATGAAAGATGCAATTAGATAATGAATGATAAGCATAAGTTAAAAAAGTATAAAATAAAAGTAGAAGAAATCATAGAAGAGTTTGGTAGGGATGAAAAAAATAAGGTCTAGTGTAGTGAAGTATAAAAAATGACAAATAGGGTTTTAAGTGAAAATATTCATAAGAATAAAGTAAATAGAAAAGGGAGAATTAGTAAAAGTGTAAAAAAAACAGAAAGACATAAAATGTGCTATTAAAAATAAAGAAAATAAAAAAGTTGTTAAAATTGAATGAGAAAACTATTTTTTAAAAAAGAAATGTACTAAAATAGATAATTATATAGAGAGAATGAATTAAATAGTAAATTATTAGAGTGATATTCATAAAAGTGGAAGAGGTGGGAGTAAAAATTTTTGGAAATATATTAAAAAGAAGGAATATAGGAGTGAGAGAAATAGTATTAATAAATGATGAGGAAAAGAGAATGTAGTTTTAGAGAAGAATTAGAGACAATCTTAAATAAGTATGTAATGAATATAAAAAAGATGTTAGATGGGAAGGACAGAATAATAACAAACATAGAAATACATAGTAATGGAAATATTAGTTTTACAGAAAATGAATTGAATAAAGCAGAGAAGCTGAAAAGTAGAAAGGCAAGAGATTTAGATGGAGCTGGACAGAAGATATGGTGACAAATTTATGAAATCATGTGTTTAATAAGATGGCACAGAAGACAGAATTTCTAAATAGTTGGACTAATACAAGAGTAAGACTATTATTTAAAGGAATCACTAAAGACCATAGAATGATAAAACAATTACAGCTAATAATGGTAATGTCAGTGTTATATAAAGCTTTTGAATGTTATGGTAGGCTGAAAGGGGTGGTAAAATAGGATGGAAGAAAATAATATAATGAAAAGAAATACAACAAGATAAGTGTATAAGTGATAATTTATTTACAGCCAGACAACTTTAATAGATATGAGTAGGAATACAAATGAACAGTTATATATGATCTTTGTAGATATAGAGAAGGCATATGATAGAATAAATAGAAATAAATTATGGGTAAGTTTAGTAAATTTGGAAATGAATGAAACTTTAAAGAAACTAATTAAAAAATTGTATGAAAATAATTTATTATATGTATCAATTGGGAAACATAGAATCAGTTAGTTAAAAATGGGAGTGGGTCTAAGGGCAAGGATACTTTATGTCACCTATTTTATATGTCCGGTATTTGAGAGAAAAATGACCCAAACAATAAAACGACTAGAAGAAAGGTAAAGATACCATTAATAAATGTCAAGAAAGTATATACATTATCAGGTCTTTAATTTGCTCGTATCCTATTGTGTTCAAAAAATAGGAAAGATATGGAAGTTATGTTGAAGTTGTGCACAAGGGGTAAAGAGACGCGGATTAAATCCGTTAGTGAAGAAAAATCAACCCAATTATGACAAATGCTGTGGTAAGAGAAGAAAAAATAATTTTTACTGTAATATAAAATAAATATGATGAATAGCTACAACTATTTGGAATATTTTAAATAATCAGAGAAATTGCTTGGTTAAATGTGAAAAAAATGACCAATAAAGTAAGAAAGAAAGGGGCTGATAAAAGAAATTAACATTGTTTTCTTATAATAAAGGTGATGATGGCAAGAATTCTATGGAAAGAAGCGGCAATAGCAGGGTTCACTTATGGTAATGATGCCTTATGTGTTAGGAGTGGGTGTTATATTACTTAGAAAAAGTACAAAGAGAAGTAGGAATACATGCATGAGATGCAGATGTATGGATTGCAAAGGAGACAATTCAAGGAGAAATGGGATGCTACAAAGTTTTTATAAGGAAAGATATAAAAAGCAAAATAAAAATGTTGAGTAGTTTGCAATTTATGGAAAGGATACTATGAGAATAGCCAAAGTAGTATTTAATTGGGTTATGAGTGAAGGATTGGCAAACAGATGGTGAGAAAGATAATATGTCAATATAGTTGTACAAAAAGGTGGGATGATTGTGATAGGAGCACACATTGTTTAGGTGCTACAATGACAGAGAATGTGGGATAGTAAGGTAGTTGGAAAGATAAAGAACTAGTATTGAGAGCAAAAAAGCTTAAATATATATAGAAGTAAACAGAATATTGGGTGTGACTTAAGATATAATAATAACAAGGACAGTAGAAGCTTCTATTTAAGGCTCAAACAGAATCATTAACAAAAAAGAAATATATAAATAAATTGAATAAATGTGGATAATTTAGTGTGCAAATTATGTTAAGAAGGCTTGAAAATTCTACTAATTAAATGGAACATGCTTACAAGCAGAAAGGGTACAAATAATAAAGTTGTGGAAGAAAAAATATAAAAAAAGTGATTATATAGAAAGTGGATACTTGCTTTTTATGCTGGGTTTGGAAAAAGATAAAAGAAGAATCTAGAGCGTAAAGGCCATAGAGTGGACAAAGATGATATTTCAGAAAAATGGGATAGAGCAGGATAGAGAAGAATATGGAAAAAACGCTAGGGTGGGGAATGGAAAGGGAAGGTGAGGTGGTTAAAACAGGTTTCTCTGGGCGAGAATAGCTAAGAGATTTCTGAATCTTTGGATCGTCATCACATCCATAATTTCAAAAAATTGTTTTTAGATGATTTAAAAGTGTTTTATATCTTTTGAGTTTTAAACACATTATTTGGAATCACTAAAACCAGATGAACTCTATATGTCTTTTTATTAGAAAAAAAGCCAATAAAATAATTTGTTTATTCTTTTTCTCTATTAATCAAGGTCTTTTGTAATAATAGCTAGAATTAAAATGTTTAATTTTTCAATTTAGATTTTATTGTTTTTAATTTTAATCCTTCTGATAGCTCCTATTATTTTTTTAATGAATAGAATCCAGAGATCCAAATAGTATTATCAATAAAAGATCAATTATGTAACATTTATTATGTGTCACTTATTTATTTTTGAAAATTACAACCTAATGTAAAATAAAAAATATATAATATTCACCAAAATATAAAATAACAAAAAACCAATTTTCTTTAAAAACCTTTGTTTTTTAATTATTATGACTATATGAATTTTAATTTCAAGATAAGGTCTGCTTTGACTATTTACATCCTTATAGCCTTTTTTCAAGCCACTAAAATATACAAAAATAAAAAAATAAATAAAATAAAACATTATATAATCATTAAACCTTATATATACTTCAAATCTTCACAAAAATTTTTAAAAAATTTTTCTTTAAAAAACATAAATCTAATATAAAACATAAAAACATTACCTTCCTCTATTTAAAAACTCATATTCTAAACTTTCATTTAAACCACTCTGTTTAAATTATATTTAGATAAAATACCTCAAAACCAGTCTTATCATCTTACAAAATCAATTAGTTTTTTAAATTCTTTAATATAAAAATTTTTTTTCTTTTTTAAACTTTACTTATAATTAATTATTGTTTCCAAAAGTTCTATTTTTT